>CAUYRT010046365.1:0-115979 GCA_963574885.1 Lepilemur ruficaudatus | reverse complement strand
CAAATAGAGCCAGAGAGGACCGTGAAGAGAGAGTTCTCATGCTTGTGTGCCTGATAACAGAAACTATCACAAAGGACTGCAAAAACCACAACCTTGCACAAAGACCATTGCAATCTTACACAAAAAATACTTCTGCAAGGATATCTGCCTAGCAGCCACCTGTCCAACCTCAGACTGGCGTCACCCTTGTCATTGATCTTTGTAGCCAAGGATAATTATTTCAAAATAATTACATAATCCTCCTCATTTTTTTCTTTAAAAATGTTTGTGTTCCTTTACCTCCCTGAATATGCATATAGTTTACTATGGCATATGTATTCCTATTGCAATGCTTTATTCCTTATAAATATCTTTTCTTTTAGAGAAGCTCTCTCTGATTTGTTATTCAGGGTGACACTACCAAGGAAATAAAATATTTAAACAGTTCTTATATTTTTGTGATTAATTATGTGAAACTAAGAATAATAAAGCCATGCCCAGTCAAAAACAGCCTAGAATATGGGAAACATGTGTAGTAAGACACATACATTACTTACAAGCAAAAACTCCATTGTCTGAAATGTCGTGTACTGTCTCTGGGCATCCCAGGAGCACTATGGTAACTTTCCTTTGGGATGAAAGATATTCATAGCTTGTTTTCTTTGTCTTTCTCAGTGCCTGTTCTTTTCTGTGTCTTTCTTTCCTCCTTTCCTCTCTCCTTCCCTTCCTTTTTCCATCGTCCTTTCAGAAGCAATTTATTTGTTTCAGTAAAATTTATAGTCTAAAAAAATTGTAGAAGAAAGAACATGAATAGATTCAACATCTAAGAAAATTTTTGCTATGTAATATCAATATATCCTAAGCAGAAAAAAATTACTATTATTAATGATCGCATATGGGAGGAAATACAACTTTTGCTTTCTAAATGAAATCTAATATATTGCTATATGACAGGTTATGCAGTGGTTTTCAGCTTGAGGTGTATCTATCAGTGGATTGCCAAATTCTCTGATGTTATCTGATAATGAAGGCAAAATTCTGCTGGACACAATTCTTACAATGTTCAAGGTAAAGGCAAAGCGTAAAGCGAAATAATCAAAATAGAAACAACTGATAGAAAATCATGGCCATTCAAGAAACAGGAAACCTAAAAAGGATAAATAATGATCAGATGACAAATTATGTTTCCTCAGATGAACCGTACAGCCTTGCATTTTGCAGTTGGAGGAAATCATTTATCTGTAGTGGATTTCTTGCTTAATCACAAGGCCAGGGTGGATGTTGCTGATAAGGTAAGCCCATCTTCATTTGGTAAAACGTGTTGGAACATAACCAATGTACAGGGAGAATCTGATCATGCCAGATGTCTTTTCTTCACATGCACACAAAATATTTCCTTTAGCAGCATTCATTTTGGAAAGGTCTTTTTACAGAATATACATATTATGCGTGTTTTGTATTTGGTGACTAAATTGTTTACCCATTGCATGTAGGACTTGGGCTTTTGCTACTTTTTCCATGTTGACCTTATGGCCAATAGCGTGCATTTGTAAGAGTAAGGTGGCGGTTCAGAATATAATCCGGGACATGGAAGACTTCTGACTGGCCTCAGGGATTAGGCCTTTGATATTTACCACCCCCAAACCTATTAGAGAAGTATTATTATAACAACTAATTCACAGATGAGGAGCCTGAGACAGAGAGATTAAATAGCTTGCCCAAAAACATTGCATCTAAGAAGAGTGAAGGCAGGATTTGAATGAGCCCGTCTGATTCCAGAGACCATGCTCTTAACTACAGATCAGCTTAACTATTTGTCTACCTAGATTCAAAACCCACTTTTAGGATTTTTCACCTACTTTTCCCACCTTCACTTAATACTTTACCATGGCACAAGGAAACTAGGGCTAGAGAGACCCAGCATCATGTTTATCATCTCATATTGCAGAAGAAAATGATAGCCTTGCTGTAAAGTTCTTGGTTCTTAATTAATCCAGTGGACCATAGTTCTTAAATTGTTCAGAAGATTCCTGCTGAGGTATTCTATTTTCTCTCTGAACTGTGACTCCCTGGAGCATAAAGCTCAGAATTTCTTTACGTTTACCTTCACATCTTACAGGGTCTGGGTTTAGTATGTGCTTAGTAAATGTTTGGGAGATAAATGAATGAAGTCAGCTTACACCCATTGGTTGTCTTGTTGGCAATCATAGACAAGGCCTACACTTGATAATAATGAGAGTTTCTCTTTGTGTCACCAGTGGGGCACATCCCTCTCCAATTTATTGCTCTGGTATTAGTGGACAAGTAGATTGTTATGTTAAAAAAAAAACAATTTAAAATTGGCACCAAAAACACTCTAACTTTGTGAGTGTAATTAGTTGTATTAATGGTTATGGTAATTAAGGAAAGTGTCCTTTGGGTCTGGAAATTGCTATTTTATTATTTTGCAATATTAGCCTACAAAAGACACTTTGGTAATAGGCCAGATTAGCCAAGTGTATTCTTATTTTGACATTGAAAACCTGATACAGTATCTTTTTATTTTACTTTAATTTTTAAATTAACATACTATACAAGTAACTTTCTTTTTGGCATACAGTTCTATGAGTTTTAACACATGTATAGATTCATGTTACCACCACCACAATCAAAATGCAACAGCTGCATCAACCAGAAAATTCCCTCACACCACCTCTTTGGTCAAACCTCTCCCATGCTGGCAACCACTGATCTGTTCCCTAGCTCCATAATTTTGCCTTCTTGAGAATGGCATATAAGTGATATATAGTACACAATCTTTTGAGACTGGCTTCTTTTACTCAGCAAAACGCCTCTGAAGTTCATCCATATTGTTGTAGGTATCAATAACTCTTCCCTTTTTATTGCTGAATCTTATTCCAGTTTATGGATATACCACAGTTTACTTATCCATTCACCAGTTGAAGAACATTAGGGTTGTTTCCAGTTTTTGACTATTATAAATAAAGCTGCTGTAGACATTTGTGTATAAGTATTTATGTAAGCATGTTTTCATTTCTTTAGTGTAAATATCTAGGAGTGAGATTACTGGGTCATTAGCCAGGCATGGTGGCTCACGCCTGTAATCCTATCACTCTGGGAGGCCGAGGGGTGAGGATCGCTTGAGGTCAGGAGTTTAAGACCAGCCTGAGCAAGAACGAGACCCTGTCTCTACTAAAAATAGAAAAAATTAGCCAGGCGAGGTGGCACATGCCTGTAGTCCCAGCTACTTGGGAGGCTGAGGCAGGAGGATCCCTTGAGCCCAGGAGTTGGAGGTTGCTGTGAGCTAGGCTGATGCCACAGCACTCTAGTCCAGACGACAGAGTGAGACTCTGTCTCAAAAAAAAAAAAAAAAGATTACTGGGTCATATAGTTAGTGTATGTATAACTTTACAAGGAACTGCCTGTTTTTCAGAGTGACTGTGCCATTTTCACTTCCACCAGCAATGTGGGAGAGTTCCTCCACTTGTGCTGCATCCTCATCAGCATGAGATATTGTCATTTTTTTCCCCTTTACTTTTAACCATTTGAATAGGTGTGTAGGTATTTCATTGTAGTTTTAATTTGCATTTCCCTAATGGCTAATGATATTGAACATCTTTTCATGTATTATTTACCATTTGTATGTCTTCTTTGATGAAGTGTCTGTTCAAATCTTTTGAACATATTTTTTTTTTTAATTTGTTAGTTTTCTTATCATTGAGTTTTTAGAGTTCTTTATATATTCTGGATACAAATCCTTTGTTAGATATGTGGTTTGCAAATATCTTCTCACAGTCTGTAGCTTGTCTTTTTAGATGTTTCTCATAGAATAAAAGTTTTTAATTTTGATGAAGTGTAATTTACCTATTTTTAAAAAATGAATCTTACTTTTGGTGCTATTTCTAATTGCCCACCTTAAGGTCATGAAGATTTTGTCATATTTTTTTTCTAAAATTTTTATAGCCTTGTGTTTTACATTTAGATATATGGTCCATTTTGAGTTACTTTTAGTACAACGTAGAAATAGATCGAGGTTCTTTTGTTTTTGCATGTGAATGACTAATTTTTCCAGCACCATTTGACACCAGTGTTGCTTCAGTTTTCAAAGCCTTTGTAGTGCTATTCGGATTTGTCCCACATGTGTGCCATTCAGGGACCAGTCTGAGGCCTAGGCAGTCTGAAGTCTACCCTGTAGTTCAGTTCTCCAAGCCCTTGTCATGCTATTTAGGGTCAGTCCATGTACTGTTTAGGCATAAGCCTAGGAGTACATGCACAACTTTATGGGATCCCTTTCTCAAGCTCCCTCTTCTCCATGATCATCTCCCCCAAATTCCCCAGCTCACCCTCCCCCTTATTCTGATCTTCTGTTTGGAAAGCCAAGGGTATAGTCTCCCAGCTCTGCTGTGTACTTCCTGCAATTATGTCTGCCTTCAAGACCAAGCGGGGGAGAGTAAAGAGAGAGAAAAGAAGACAAAAAAACATGGATCTTTCCTCCACCCCGCTCTCTGACCACAGTTCCTCTGGTCAGAGAGAAGGATCCCCCTATGTCAGAGATTTAGGTGTTTGTCCAGCTATTGCTGCTACTCCTGCTACTGTGAAGGTGCCACTTTGGAAATGGGGCTTAGCTGGGGGCAGGGCCAGAAGAGAAAAAAGATGCAGAGGACTTCTCTCACTTTCTCTGTTCTGTAGGGGCCCCCTTCTGCTCCTTAGAGCAGAAAAACAGGCCTTCTCTTGGAGCTCTTGCAGTCCATGCCCAGGGCACAGTTCATGGTTTGTACTGCCTTGAGTCCAAGTTGGAAGATATGGAAGAAAAAAAGAACCAGGAAGCTCATTGTGGGATTATTCATATCATGAGTTCTAGTTTCCTACCCCAATTCTCCAGCTGCCATTTATTTTTCGGTCCTCAGCTGTTCCATGCATTCTGTCCAGAGATTTTATTTAGTATATTTGATGGGAGAGACAGGGTAAGTGTGCTTACTCCATCTTAACCAGAACCATAACCCCAAATCTTTAACATACTATCAAAGTAGAGAGAATTGTACAAAAACACCTATATGTATCTATTGCCCAGATTGAATAGGATCTTTTCTTTTAAACAGCATATCTGAGCACTGCCATGTTTCTAATACATTAAATACAGAACTGGTTTATGTCAGAGTGTAAACCAATTATTTCTGAAATGATGGCGAGATGTTTTACCTACTTGTTCTTTTTGAGGCTTTTCTAAACATATATTTGTATTATCCTATATGTGAAGCATGGCTCTGGCTAGCATTAGCTTCTCTTAACTTTGCCTTGTAAGATTGAAATGCCCTCAGGTGGGAAATATAGTAATTCCTGATATATTTAATGTCTCTTTTCCCTGCTTTGAAGTTTTACCAAATTAAGTGTTTTTGTTACTGATTTAATCATTCACAGTGGCATTAGTATGTGACCCGCAAAATGTTTTTCATGATTCAAGCAATGCCATTTTTGGTCAGATCTGGCAGCATTTTTATCTCAGTGATGAGACTTGAGTTTGACATGGCAGATCTGTCTTCTAAATTCTAACACTCATTTACAAAAAACTAACACTTGAACCCTCTTCACCATCAATATTTATTCAGGATCTGTTATAGTTAAGTCTCAGTGCCAACTACTGGGGATTCAACTAGATATAAGTCCTTGCTACTCAGAGTGTGTTCTTGGGACCAGAAGCATGGGCGTCACCTGGGAGCTTATTAGAAATGCAGAATCTCAGGCCCCACCCCAGACCTTCTGAATCAGAATCTGCAGTTTAAAAAATCACCAGGTGATTGTGTTTGGGAAGCACTGGTATGAGATGTAGTCCCAGCTTTGAGGTGCCTACTGTCTATCTAGGCAGCAAGGAGGAGACTGTAGCAGATGAGTACCATTCAAGGCACCGAGTGCTAAGGATCATATGCATGGCCCAGCCACTGAGGACCTCCAGGTTCAAAGTGGGCCACATCCCTGAATCTTGAGAAGAGGCAAACTAGATAAATGGAGGCTCTTACTCCCGAGATGAACAGAGGATCCCAGGTGGGCGTGCAGATGGTACTCAGAGAATAATGATAAGCATCTGTGTTCAGAGCTTCTTGTCTCTGGGAAGCTCCTCAAGGGTAAGTGTTCTACAGGGAAGTTATGGACCTCACCTGAGACTAGACTGGTAATGAAGACAGGCTGTCGGTGACTGTTGAGCATTTTATGCTTCACAGAGCATCAGAAGCCCATTGTGAATGTGAACCTTGACACATGCTCTTAAACAGTCTCAGGCATGCCAGTTTCATATCAGAAGAATTTGCTTTATGAAGATTCTTGTGAGAGGAATTTACATCTGTGTGAGCACTGATTCATTGCCTCTGAGGAACAATGGCTCCACTCTGAATTTGTGGTTTTAGAGACTGAAGTTGTTTGCAGCCTGAATTCCCAGCTTTTAGATTTTATGATCTATGCCTGGAATTTTTAATGTTGGTTGCTTTGAAATTGGGAATGACTTCCTAGGGAAAAATAGAGCTCCTATCAAAGCATGATTTATCACCTGTCTCAAATAGTTCTGGTCTCATAAAAGAGACCATATGTGAAACCAGATTTAGTACTACTGAATATAGAGCATTGATTTGTAGGGAAGGCTAAATTAAGAGATGGAATTGTGTTTAGAGCACATTATTTTTAAAAACCCTCAACTAGTTAGTCATTGTATATCATTGTTCCTTGGGACAAGGAGTGCAGAAATTGTTAAGAGTTTTGTTCGTGCTGGAATTGTGAATATGTAAATGGACTAACTCACCATCTATTATGACAGCTGAAATGTAAATTTGATAGGGTATGTACATTTAGTGCAGGGTTTCTCAGCAATGGTGCTACTGACTTTTGGGCTAGATAATTCTTTGTTGTGGGGACTGTCCTGTGCATTGTAGGATGTTTAGCAGCATCCCTGGCCTCTACCCACTAAGTGCCAATATTACCCTTCAGTCATGACAACCAAAAATGTCTCCATACATTTCCACATGTACCCTGGGGACAAAATCATCCTCAGTTGGGAACCACCAATTTAGTCATACCTCAACAATCTGAAATTTGCTGTTTCACTCTCTCAACTCTACTGAGAATAAGAGAATACATTAATGCCATTTCTGGGGCAGCCAAAATAAATGCAAAAAGGCTTATGCACTTTACAAATAGAAGTGCCCCGTGGACCTTCATTCCTTATTTATTATTCATACTGTGTACATCTAGCAAACTGGTTTCCAGGACTACAAACACAGCTGATTAGGAGAGGCAAATAAGAGGTAGTGAAAGGGCTTGCTTTGGGCAGGCACTTACAAAGGAAATGGATTACTTTTTGACAGGGACGAAAGGAAACAGAATAGCAGACACAGGAATTTCTAGATAAGGAAGCTGAGGCTGGGAGTTAACTAAGTTGACCACGATCACAGTACTTGAAAGTGTTTGTGAGTGACCAGAACAGGAGGTCAGTTCTGATTGATCCTAAAGATCCTGCACATGATGTCTGCTTTACACTGCTTCTCTAGGTAGAGATCAGTTTTTGTCAGTTTACTTCTTTCCAATCCCACTTTCCTGAAATAACCAGTGGTAACTACTGGCTGTATTTCCTTTCAGTCTTTTCTCTCTGCTTATTCAGTATACAAGTCAGCATACAACTGCCCACAGCATCCCTACAGTTAAGTTCTGATCTGAATCTCACTGTCAGTCTAACTACTTCATGCATTCATGTGTTTGTGCACACATACCCCCCTGTATAATTTTGTATAAATAGAATCTTTTAAATAGTTTCTGTGTAAATGGGATCCTTTTTATAACTTGTCTTTGTTGGCTTTTTTGTTTTTTCACTTTTGTGTACCCCCCCCCCCCGGTAAACTACATTAACAATCTGAGATCTGTGTTTATTTCTGTGCTTTTTTTCTGTGTTCATATAATCATATCTATATCAACCGAGCTATAATAGATATAGATATATGCATATACACATGGGGATTTTGTTGCTTTTTTTAAAATATGGGATTATGTTAATATTATATTTATTCTCCATCTTACTTTCCATATTTAGCAAAGCTCGTGGAAATCTTTCTGAATCAATTGTTACAGCACTAATTCATTATTTTTTATTTTTGATTTTTTTGAGACAGAGTCTCACTGTGTTGCCCAGGCTAGAGTGCCATGGCGTGAGCCTACCTCACAGCAAACTCAAACTCCTGGGCTCAAGCAATCCTTCTGCCTCAGCCTCCCGAGTAGCTGGGATTATAGGCATGCGCCACCATGCCCAGCTAATTTTTTCTATATATTTTTAGTTGGCCAATTAATTTGTTTCTATTTTTAGTAGAGACGGGGTCTCACTCTTGCTCAGGCTGGTTTTGAACTCCTGACCTTGAGTGATCATCCCGCCTTGGCCTCCCAAAGTACTAATTCATTATTTTTAATGGTTGTATTATATGGTATGACTATCCCACAATTTATTTACCATTCCCATGCTGATAGCCATTTGCTTTGCTCCCAGTTTTTAGTGTTACAATTAATATCCAATGTATATCCTATATATATCAAATATATACAATGTATATGTAATATTAGGTCCTGAAATTTTATTTTCATTGGATAGATCCCAGGAGTGGTATTGCTCATTGTATTTTAACTTGTATTAGATATTGCTAGA
Organism: Lepilemur ruficaudatus; assembly: GCA_963574885.1. NCBI lineage: Eukaryota > Metazoa > Chordata > Mammalia > Primates > Lepilemuridae > Lepilemur > Lepilemur ruficaudatus. The sequence goes on along the minus strand of CAUYRT010046365.1, from coordinate 107,329 downwards.
TTGCTTAAACAATAATGGTTTCCATTCCCTTTCTATCCATTTATCTGTCAGTTTAGTTATCTTTTTCTTGTTGATTTATAAGAGTGCTCCATATATTAGAGAATAACCATTTATCCTTATTAAAAATACATTTTTTAAAAATCTGTCATTTATCATCTGTCTTTTATAACTCTGGATTAAAAGACTGTACATTATAGTCTGGATTTTGTTGTAATCTGTTTATTGTTTGTGTGCTTTTTTGTGAGTGTAGTGTGATACAGCATTTCATTTTATTTTCTTCTAGATGGAGAACCACTTGTGCTTGTACCACGTATTAAACATACCATTTTTCCAATACAATTGAAATATTACTTTTGCTGGATATTAAATTGTCTATTTCTAATTTTCAACAATGTAGTATTAATTTGGCCTTTTTGATGGGATAGTTTGCCAGGGCTTATCTGAGTGATAGATTCTCTTCTTTTCTCTTCTTGGGGAAGCATGGCTTGACAGTAATTCACCTTGCAGCCTGGTCTGGAAACCTTGAGATCATGCTCATGCTGGTTAGAGCTGGAGCTGACCAGAGAGCCAAGAATCAGGTAGGTATGTGGGTCACACTTGGACATAAGTTCTTACCTCACTATTGCAGGAGAGGGGAAATTCTGAGGTCACTCTATAAGTATCACCCCTCCCCCGCCCCCACTTTCTTTAGGATGGAATGAACGCCCTCCACTTTGCAGCTCAGAACAATAATGTGCGCATCGTGGAGTACCTCATTCAAGATCTGCACCTGCAGGACCTGAACCAGCCTGATGAGGTGTGTTTACAGTGGTTGGACATTTCTTGTATCCACCCCCACCAAATTCTGCTGTCTTCCTCCCTATGATAGAACTACAAGAGCAGCCATCAGAGACAGACCTAGCCCTGTAGCTAGCTCCTCCATCACCGCGGCAGACTGTGGAATGGAAGGGATATATTGATGTTGGTGGTGATCCTAGCCCCTGCATGTGAGGACAGGAAATATTGAGGAAGCAGCCAGATTCTTTCTTCCCTTTCTACTCCCCTATCCTGGCCAGGGTGTGCATAGTATCCACCCACTTTAATATTCAGAATGTGTGCCCAAAATTTATTCTATTCTGCGTGGCCTTTTTGGAATGCATTTGACCCAAAACTATACAGCAATGAGCCATGGAATATAATGCAGTTAAATTGTATTTGTCTATATTCCTTTTATTTTCATAAGGAGATACAGAATAATTCCAGCTACCACTTAATGGGTGTTTATTAATGTGCTAGGAACAGAGAAAGATACTTACATACATTACTTCAGTAGTAAGAATAGGACCTGTCCCCTATGATAGTTAACAAATCACTGTTGGAGGAGTGAATTATCTCATTAATCCCCATAACAATTCTGTAAGGTAGAGATATTTTGCTATTTTTTTTAGAGGTGAAGAAGTTGAGGCTCAGAGAAACTACATACCTGATCCCAAGTCTCAAAACTAAAAAGTGACAGAGCCAGGATTTGAAGCCAGGTCTGGCTGATTCCAGTCATCAAGCTGTACTTTCTCCCTTCTCAGATGACAGTGGGCATTGCCCATGTGCCAGAGACTGTCTTTTCCCTGTAATATCTCCCTCTATGCTTTTTCCATAGGCAACAGTAATAGCCTTTGTGCAGTTGGCAGTTTGATTCCTCAGCAGTGGAATATACTTCATGAATGGAACTTACTTTTCTCTGCACCACTAGAATATTTTTCTCAATAATAGTTTCTCTAGAAGTTGATCAGTAAAATTCCCTTCATTTCACCTGTTTTTAAAAATTTTTACAGTTTTTCCTGACCTCAATCTTAAAAACAGCAACAACAAAAATGATTTCTTCGAATTAGTTCTATAAACTTCTTTTACTTCCTCTACATATGACTAAAGAACTATACATTTATAGCTTAGAGGCAAACAGACTTGGGCTATACTCAAGCAGTGCCACAATATATTAGTTATGTGGCTTTAAGCAAGTTCTCCAACTGCTGAAGGCCTCAGTTTCTCCATCTGTACAATGGAAATAATAAAATCTACTTCATGGTAGTATAAACAATGATAGGGGAAGTCTTGTGCCCCATATAATTTCTTTTTCTCAGCAAACTTCCATTCTTTGATGTACATGATTGATATTTCCTCAATCTTATGTAAAAGTACCTATGCAAATGAGGTTCATGATGGGCCATTCCACAACCCCGTTCCAACTACACAGTACCCCTAAGCCATTCCTATGTAGCAATATTGGAGCAGCCACTGTTGAGATGCTTAAATGAGATAATGACTAAAACACACTTACAAACAGCCTGGCACATGCTAAGTGTTCACTAAATGGTAGTTATTGTAACAATTGTTATAGGATAAAATGTACTACTTGATTTCCTCAAACTGACAATCATAGTCAAACACCATTGAGTACCAGGGTGAGGAAGTGGGCTCTTTCCAGTTTGATCCATGGTAAGTAGGGATGGGGCCTATGAATGAATTCCATTCCGTTCAGTTCAGCAGGTATTTCTTGAGGGTCTGTTAGGTATGAGACACACAGTTTATTCCCCCTTCAGTGGACTCTGACTGCTTTCTTGGGAGACTGCAGCATCTGGGAAGGATCAGGCAGACTGATGAGGTTCTAAGACCAAAGCAGGGAGCCTTCCCCACTTCTTGAGTTTCTGCTGGCCAGCAGCCTTCCTGTCCGTCATCCCTTTTCAGCTGGTTCTGGGCTCATCCTGAACCCTTCCTCCTTCTCTGACTATCTATTGGGGAAAGGCTGAGGTGTCCTGGCAGCAGACTGTGCAGAGCCACATGTCCAGCTGAGAGATCTTAAATTAAGATGGATTCAGAGACATATAAGAAATGAGCAAATAATGAGTCCACTCAGTCGTCTAGGGAAAGAAGACTCTGAGTCCAGTTTCGGTCCTGTATGAAAACTGGATTGATCAATGGAAAAGACAAACAAAGTCTACTTTTTTTCTAAGATCTGTGAGTGGAGTCAAGTGTGTTGGCAAAAGGCAGTTGGAATGGTACTTGCCAAGGGGTGGGGGGAAGGGAGAATAGGGAGTTATCTGTTTAATGGGAACGGAATTTCAGTTTCGCAAGATGAAAGGGTTATGGAGATCCATGGCAGTGATGGTTGCACAACAGTATGAATGTATTTAATACCACTGAACTATACACTTAATAATGGTTAAGATAGCAAATTTTGTGAGTATTTTACCACAATTTAAAAAATTAAAAAAGAAAAAGCTAGTTGGAGCTGGGGCCAGGAGCTCAGGGTCTGTTCATTTAGCATTGGGTTTCCCATCTGTACTTGTTTAAAGGTACTGTGGAGTCATGAAATGCATTTGATAAAATTCTGAGACCACTCCACCTGTGCAGCATTACCCTTTTGTCTAGTTGGTAGACAGAAAGTGATTAAGAGCCTGTTTACCTACCAGGATTAGTAAAATCCTTCTCTTTGGCCTGGAGGGAACTCCAAAAGCTAACAAAGAAAGCTTTCCTGGGTGGAGGCCTTTAAAACAGAATGACAGTTTGGATAGGGGTGGGAGAGATGGAGGATGGGAGGTGGGGAGAAATGTTTTGAGATGTCACCCAGCTCCATGGCCTAGAGATCCTTGAGAGGAGAGAGATTAGACAGCCAGAAGTTATGGGTAAAGTAGTCTAGATATTTTGAATCTACATGTAAACTTCCATCTGGTGATCAAAAATAAATACTCAGAGTAACATGTTTGGAGAGGGAGGGAACTAGAAAGGAAGGCCTCAGATGCTGTTCATATATTTGTTGAATATTTACAAGAGTTTGGTGGTTCAATGTTAGATTTGTTTCAGCTACAGATATAGGAGAATTTCCATTGGTTTAAAGGAGTCTATAGAGGAAGTCTCTGGCAGTCAAAATGCAAAGAAGCTTCTTTTTTTGGAGGAGTGGGGATAATGAGCATAAGGGGAGTTGAGAAGACAGCTGTTTTCTTATATAGACATAAGAAAATATTTAACAATCTTAGATTTAATCAAGCCTGTTGGCTCCAGTCTGTAAGAGGAAAACTAACCTGGCGTCTCTTGCCCTGTCAGTGCTGCCTCTTAGTATTTATTGATAACACACTGTTCTTACAGCACCTCGACCTCATGGCACACATTATTTTCCCTCTGAAATCTCTAGCTATTCAAGGTGTTCCCCTTATGCTGGAATTCTGCTTTAACTCCCTGACCCCAGGGTAAGGGGAAATGCTGTGGGTATAGACATGTACAGGAGGCTTTGGGGGCGTTGTGCTGGGCCCACCTAGTACCTCTCCACAGGGGCTTCCAAGGGCAAGGCTTAATGTGATACACTGCTGCCTGAGATGGGGTCTGGCACATAATAACTTCTCAGTAAATAGTTGAGTAAAAAAACTGTTGAATAAATAAATACAGAAAGCTCATAAAATTGCTACATTTGAAAGAGAGTCTTATCACCTGACTGTGATGCTGTACCTTCCCTGATGCTTGGGAGGACCTTTTCTGGGCAGTGCTTCTCTACCCTCATGAAGCCGATTCCATACTGACATGGAGTTCCCCAGAATTTTGGGTGGCAGCCCAGAACTTAAGCTGGTTTGGGGTCAAAGAGATTGTCATCTCCCTCCTCTAAGAAGAGACTAGAATGCTGTGACCAGAAGGACCATGTTGGCCCCTTCATCATCCTTAAAATATTGCTAGCTCTGTCACTTTTCTTGCTTATTCACTAAGGGTGTAGTAAATGCTGGAGTTCTGTGATTGATTTTCAGAAAGGAAGAAAACCATTTCTTTTGGCTGCTGAGAGGGGCCATGTTGAAATGATAGAAAAACTTACCTTCCTTAATCTGCATACTTCAGAAAAGGACAAGGTAAGTTGGACTTTATTTCTTTGTGGAGAACAAGAGAAAGGGTAGTACCAGTTGATGTGGGAGAGTAACAATTGGTGTGCAGATTGGTGAGGGCATTTTGGTCAGCAGTAGTTGTTAAATTGTTAGTATAGCCAGAATCACAGAACATCTGTGCAAATCTATCCACTTATGTCGTGGATTGCCCAGATTGGCAGGTTTTGCTCCATAAACATTTGTAAAGTCAAGAGACTACATGGATTTTTCCACTATTAACTCCAACCCTCTCTTCTCCTCCCCTGAAATCTCCTGGAGACTCAGCCCCTTATGAATGGGGAGGGAAAAGCCCCGAGAGTAGGCATCCATATCCATATGTACATCTTTGATGATTTTCTTGGGAGAAATTCCTAGATGTGGAATTGTATGTCAAACGGTCCTGCATATTTCTAAATCTTTTGGTATATGATATTGCTAACATTACCTCCCAGAAATCTTTCACCAGTTTACCCTCACGTAAGTTAAATGGAATGACTTTTGCTATCCAACTTTTTGCTAGCTGATTGGTAGCAAATGTAGAACAAGGAGCATGAATTTTTTTTTCTACTGGTTCGGTCAGCTATGTCTTTTCATTTAAAACTTCAAAGTGTATAAATTTCACTTAAAACTGCAGATAATGTGGTCTGCACTCTGGACCACAGCTTTAACTAAAATGAAAGCTTCCAGAAGCCCCATTGCAGCCCTTATGAAAGGGGCATGTTCCCCAGCACAGGGGATTCTGCCTTGAGTGTGTCTCTGTTGCAGGAGGGAAACACTGCCCTGCATCTTGCTGCAAAGCATGGTCACAGTCCTGCAGTGAAGGTGCTGCTAACGCAATGGCAAGAAGTAAACGAGATGAATGAGGTAGGTGGAAGTGTTCATTACAGGTGGGCACAGGGCTTAAAGGGGCAAGAGTTGGAGGAATGGCTTTCAAGAAAAGAATGGGAGAAAAACAAAGATGTTAGTGACACAGGGTGTAAAATGTGATGCTGAAAGATTCCTACTTTTTTCTTTAAAGTATCCCACAGCACTTCATTTTTTTTTTTTTTTTTTTTTTTTGGAGACAGAATCTCACTCTGTTGCCTGGGCTGGAGTGCCATGGCGTCAGCCTAGCTCACAGCAACCTCAAACTCCTGGACTCGAGTGATCCTTCTGCCTCAGCCTCCCAGGTAGCTAGGACTACAGGCATGTGCCACCATGGCCAGCTAATTTTGTCTATTTATTTTTAGTTGGGCAATTAATTTCTTTCTATTTTTTTTTTTAGTAGAGACGGGGTCTCACTCTTGCTCAGGCTGCTTTTGAACTCTTGACCTTGAACGATCCACCCGCCTCGGCCTCCCAGAGTGCTAGGATTACAGGTGTGAACCACCACGCCTGGCCGATTTGTTAATCCATTTGTTTATTCACCTATTCATTTAAAAAGTTTGTTTAATTTGTACTTTATGCTAGACAAAGTATGTATTTTTATTCTAGAAGCCTGCAGGGCAAGAAAGGCATGCAAAAAAATAATATATTGGGCTACATGCAATAATAGATGTCTGTACAGTACACCATGGGAACACAGAGCAAAATCTGTGTCAGAAATTACAGTTTTCACAGAGGAGGTGATATATTATCGGGGTCTTGGCATTTGAATGGACATTGGCAGGAGGGGGTTTGAAGAAGGCACAACTGTAGAATATTTCAGACAGAGGGAAGAGCCCATGTTAAGGAACCAAGGCCTGAAATAGAAAGAGCATGGTATGTCCTGGGACTGACCAGTTCAGGATGGCAGAAATTAAGGAAGAGTTAGCTTGGAAAGCAGGAGCTGAGTGGGCTACAGCCGACACCTGGTAAGAGGCTGTGTTTACCAGGAAGATGGTTCAGGTTTGATGCATCGCCAGCAGAGACCTTGAAGGCTTTTAATCAGCCAAGGAGGGATGGGATCTACCTTACATGTAGGCAGGTAACTGTCACAGCTGTTTGAAGGGTAGATTAGTGCTGGGAGAGCCAGAAAGTAGGGAGGTCCTGTCAGGTTACTGCCGAAATGGAGGAAGCAAGATCTATGGAAGACCTCCACTGAGGCACTCACAGGCAACAAAGGGGGTGAAGTGTCAAGAGGAGGCAGAGTCCACAGGATATGTGACCAGGCTCAGGGGGAGGGAGGACTCACTGACCCCCAGCTCCCTGGATCAGGCTATTGGTGGGGAGCACAAGGGAGTGGGTGGTTAATGAGGGTTTGGGTGGGTTTGGTTTGAGCACCTGGGAGGGGGTACACTCAGGTAGAGAGTGGTAGGGAACTAGAAACTGGGTCTGGGGTTTAGCCAAGGGGCATAGGGGGATGTTGGCTGTGGAGGCAGATTTGTGCATCACTTATTAATCTTTGGGTCAATGACTTTTGGGCTGGCTCTTTGGAAACTCGGGTAAGTGGGATCCTGTTGAACTTCATAGCTTAACGTTCTGGTAATTTCTAAACTTGGTGCCTCTCCTGAGAGATATTGGAAGAAGTAATATCATAAGTATTTAAGATACCATTGATTGTAAGGCACACCATTATTTTATGTAGCACTAATGCTGCCAATTATGACACAAAAAAGCTTTCTTCTTACTTAGACTATTTTATGCTGCCTATTGAAAGAGTTTTTTAGCCTTGTTTCTTAGATTTCTTTATCATACATAAAGGACAAAAGATAAGCAAGTTAAGTATTCCTAAACTTCACATTGAGTTTGATTCTTCTATTCCGTCTTTGTTTTCTTATTCATTCTTGATGTCCGTAACTCCAAAGGTGCTAGAGATGCAGTATTTCTTAAAAGGATGTCCCACTATTGTTTCTGATATTTTCTTCTAAGCCACTGACACCCATTCTGATATACTGCACTGCTCAAACAATGACAATTATATCATGTCTACTACCTGGTTGACTGAGATAGCCCTCATGCGCTAGTCACCTCCTAAAGGCTACCTCTTAATATTATTGCATGGGGGATTAAGTTTCAACGTGAATTTCAGAGAGAAACAAACATTCAAACCATAGCATAGGCTGGGCACGGTGGCTGACACCTGTAATCTCAATACTTTGGGAGGCCAAGAAAGGAAACTTTGCTTGAGGCCAGTAGTTTGAGACCAACCTTGGCAAAATAATGAGACCTCATCTCTACAAAAATTTTAAAAAGTTAGCTGGGCATGGTGGCCGGTGTTTGGAGTGCCAGCTATTCAGGAGGCTGAAGTGGGTGGGTTGCTTAAGCCTGGGTGTTTGAGACTGCAGTGAGCTATGATCACACCAGAGTGAGACCCTGTCTCTTAAAACAAAACAAAACTATAGCAGAGCTCAGGTTCTATAGTCTCAGAATTTAAGTCTTTTTATTTTAGTGAGACAGAGTCTCGCTCTATTGCCCAGTCTAGAGTGCAGTGGCATCATCATAGCTCACTGCAACCTCTAACTCCTGGGCTCAAGTGATATTCCTGCTTCAGCCTTCTGAGTAGCTGGGACTACAGGTGTGCGCCACTACACTCAGCTAATTTTTTCTATTTTTTGTAGAGATAGGATGTCACTATGTTGCTCAGGCTGGTCTCAAATTCCTGGCCCCTAGTAATCCTCCGGCCTCGGCCTCCCAAAGGGCTAGGATTACAGGTGTGAGCCACCACACCCAGCCATGATTTAAAGTCTCAGTCATGCTTGCCCTATTCTGTTTAAAACTTTATCACTGGAATGTGGGCACATAGATTTCATCCACCTTTTATTAACAGCTCTTTTGGAGTCAGGGCACACTGGGGAGAACTCATAAAGTACAACAAATTTTAATTGCAGATTGTGACAGGTTTCATTTGCACAAAATAAAATATGCAGTGATGATAAGATTCATAATGTTCATACAGCCATGGGCTGCCTCTACTTCCTGATATAGGTGATTGCCAGATCAGTTATAGTGACCCATGATCCATGTGTATATGCTCTAGAGCAGTAGTCTCCAAACACTCTTGGTAGCAAACTCATATTAGTAAAGAATGTTTGGGCATGTGCCTATCGCATATACATTTATAAATCATATATTGTAAGACATGTGCCAGAAATAAAATATAAACATAAATAGCAGTTTCATGTTTTTTCCTCAAAGAATTATCTTACAGACATCTGATGTATTTCCCTTCCAGTTTCCTTTGTGTTGCTTTGCATATACCTGCAGTATATTTTTAGCAGCTGCCCAAAATTCATTTAACTATTCTTTAGCTCTTGGATATTTGGTTTGTTTCAGTTTTTGTATTTTATAGGTAATTCTGTCATAAACCTCTTTGCATTACCTTAGTCTTAATTCCTCACTATTTCCTTTAGGTATATTCTTAGAGGTAGATTGTTAGGTCAAAAATATGAATGTTTATTAGGCTCTCGATATATTATAGATGTGAATTCTCTCCTTCCCATTTTTGCAAATATTTTCTAACTGGGGTTTGTCTTTTGGATCTGTTTTCCTGGAAAAATGAGAAGACAGATTATGGGGAGAAATCCCTTTATAAACAAATGGCTGTCCTGGGCACTGAGGTAAAGCAGCCTGGGATGCAATTTTCCCATCCTGTTGGGATGGGAACACTTGTGTCCATGCTCTTGTGTTCTTGTTAGCATGATTGCTCAAACCTCATTAGCTACAAGTAAAGCCTTTGAACTTATCCTAATGTACTTGCTAAGGAAACAATGTCCAAAGGGGGAAATGCCTAGGAAATGTGGAAGGAATTCTGCATTTCTTCCCAATATTTTTAGAAAAGAGTCAGCATGAGGAACAGGAAATATCTAAGCAGCTATTTTGTGGGACCAGTTCCTTCTTTTTCCTTTATGTGTTGGCCTGAATTAAACTCTCGCTTTATCCTACTAGTATTAATCTTGAGTTTCAGGAGAAGTACTGAGATTACTTTTTAAAAAATTATTACTTTTTAAAAATGACATGCAACATTTTAAATCAGTTATAAAGATTAAAGCTATACTTTGTACAAGTGTACTTCTAATTTTTTATGTTTCATGCTGCATTATAATTCCCTTTTCCAAGATTATCTTTCTTAACAGGCTGTTACCATCTGTTGGGCAGTGTCTGTGTCCTGTGTATCTTCCAATCCCAATACAAACAGTTGAATAAATGTTTGCTACATAAATTAGTAAATAAATGTGAAGAGTGTGAATGGTAGATGGAAAGTGTGAAAGGAGGTACCATGGCAGAGTAGTTAAGAGTGCAGGCTTTGGAGCCAAACAGCTGGACTTGCATCCTAGCTTTGCTGCTTTTCTTATACGTAAAATGAGGATAATGTTAACCTTGACTTTATAGGTTTGTGTGAGTTAACTGTACCAAAGCACATAGTCTTGGCAGTATCAGTAGACACATTGCTCAATAAATGCTATTCTTTTTTTTATATATTTTTTCATGCAACACTGTTTTGAAGACAAAATGCTATATGTTATTAAGAGTAATTCACAAAAGGTATAGAAAAAACACACTGTCAAGTAATTTCATTTCACAACAAGGGACAGTTAATTTTAACTCATTTTTCCTTTTGTTAGAATGGAGAAACACCATTCTTTCTGACTGTTGAAGGAGGTCATGAAGAATGCAGCAAAGTGTTACTGGCAGCAGGAAGTGATATCAACATTCCAAATAAAGTATGTATTCCAGGCATGCTCACGCATGCAGTGGGAGCTTAAACGTTCTTTGGGGATTCTGGTTCTGTATCAGTCTACTCACTGGGATTTTGTTGAATTAATATTTATGATATGCTTTGGTTTTGGTAAGAATTAATGATTTACTTCTGATATTCCCTAATTAACATCTCTTCTAAAGCAATACCATTCTTTCTATTCATTTGAGGAAGGAATAATTCAAGATGGGACAAAAGGAGCAAGTACTTGTCACTTCTTAAACACTGATACTCTTATCCTACTTTGTTTTCTGCATAACAACTAGCACGTGCCTGACTTATACAGAGTAGATGCTGGGGAAAAAAAGTTTGTTGTGTGAGAGCTCAAGTGGTCAGCCTGGAGCGTGAAGAAGGCAGGATGGTGCTTTCCTCTAAAGACAGAACATTTTTGTATGTAGTTACTTTAGTATGTGTGTACTGAGAAGCTTTGAAACTTTTGAGACTGTATTATTATCTTCATTTTTTTTAGATCAGAGAACTAGAATTTGGAAAAGTTAAGCACCTTGTTCAGGATCATACAACTAGTCAATGGCAGTACAAAGATTCAAACTCATATCTGACTCTACTGCAATGGCCTTGTTTTCAGGTAGTTTACTTCCTTTTTCTGTTTTTCTATTTCATTATAATGAAAATAACTCATGACAAAAAAATTTGAAAATTTCCAAAGAGTAAATGATGAAAAGATATCTCATTCCAACCTCACATCTCAATGTCGTTCTCCAGAACTAACATCATTAATAGTTTATTTAGTGTTCCAGGAATTTTCCATGCATTCACATGGAAAATGTGATTAGAGACACACACATATATACACCAACACCACATTAATGGTAGCACACTATATAGTATATGCTGCTCTGTATCTTAGTTTATTTATTTCTTTTGATTGCCAATACATCTTAGAGGTCTTTATATCAGCACATTGTATATACAATTCCTGTTCAAAAGGTACAAAAGGTGCAAACACTAGAATTGAGAATAAAGTCCCAAACTGGTAATGTTTTATACCCAGTATTATGCTGGCGGGAGTATATATTTGTACAACCCCTTTGAAAAGCAATTTGTCACTTTCTTTTCACCCATGGGAAATTATGTTAAGGGAATACTCTAAAAGGAGGGAAAAGTTGGCTACATGCATTAAAATGGATGATAAAGTTAGCTCCAATAGCCAAGAATTAGATACAGCATATATGTGGAATGAATGGTAGGAGAAGGCAGAATAAAAGTTTTGATGCATCTATTTCTTGGAAATTATATAGCCATTAAAAATTTTAATGATAGATACTAAAATTATATTGCAATATAGATAATTTTCATCATAGAACATGAATTAAAAAATATAAATAATAAAATATCAGTAAATTTTAATATAATAATAATATTTGATTTTATAGAGAGAGACAAGGATAGTGAGGGAAAGTAGAAATGAAGATGGTGTGAGTTGATTCCCACTGAAGTTGCAAGGTTATTGATGTAACAAGCAAATGAAGTTAAGAATTCATGGGCGCCATGAAATGTTCAGAATGTGGAGATCTGTGCTGCTGTTCAGTCATTGCACAGGTGCTGCCCTGTCCCCAGTCTGTATCTCCCGTAAGTCCCTGGGAGGGTCTCTCAGGTTAGCAAGACTCTCTTAGGCTCACTCCATTGTTCTGTCCCTTCCCTCACTTCTGTATTTCATTACTTCGCCCTCACAGGGATTTTGTTTTGTAGTGATTTTTCACAAGTGAATGTTCTCCCACCGGACTAAGACTGCAGGGTCTCTATTGTCCATATCCTCACAGCCTCAGCTGCCTTATGAACAGGCTCTAGGAAGCCTGGAAATTGTCCTAAGTCCATTTTTCAGCTTTTATTTCTTCTAGAGTATTTCCCAAGTTCATTGTCACACTGCTCAGATCAACCACCTCAGCCCCCACTGCTGTCTACACTATCTCTGTCAACCTGGTGAAGCCCTGGTGAGGCAAGCAGTGTGAAGCAAGGAACCAGCAGTGTGGACACACGTTTCCACAGGGCGGGTCAGACCTAGTTTTGCTTTCACACCTGTAGATGATTGCTGTGTTTGAGCTTGGAAATGATTCACCTGCTGACACTATCAGCCTTGGTCTCCAGATTGCTTTTGTGTTCCCCGCCCCCACGCATCAGCAAGGGGAGCCGGTAAGGAGTTGAGTCACTTCTAAGGAGGAAACTGGAGTGAGATTATGAATTTTGTGGACAGCAGCTTCCTCCTTTTGTGCTGGATGGAGGGGCTGCCCAGAGTTTGGGTGGCAGATTCTTTTCAGGGCCTTATTAACTGCCCTGGGTCTGACGATGACTTTTGTAGAACTCATATTTCTGTAGGTCCAACCTCATGTCTTATCAAACACATTGTGCTCCCACATTCCACTTGAAATACATTTTTGTTTGCTGTTAGTTACTCTAAAAGGCTGTTTTTGCTTTTACAATTATTTGGCTACAACAAACTCACCTGATTTATGATTGACTCTGATTTCTTAGAACGCTGTGTACCTAATTCGGAATTTAAAGGAGGTGAAAAAAAATGTAACCTACAAATTGTTTACAAATGTAATGAATATTTTATGAACATTACATTTAACAATCGATGAAGTATGAATGTCAATTAAATATTTATTTACTTTATTTTCATGGTTTTCTTTTGGTATCTTGGAGCCAATAATTTTTTTTTTTTTGTAGATTTCAAAGATTTCTTTGGCTTTTAAGAAGTCTGTAGGCCTTACACACTGCCTGTGGTCCCTCAGGTGTAAATGCTGCAGACCCCTATAGCTCCTCCTGCTATAAGATTCCTGCTTTGAGTTCATCACAGATTTCCTTCTGCTTTAGGTGGCCTCAGATCTTCCCAGTGGGGGCACATTTTACCATTGTGTTCTCAGTTTAAATGTCACCATTGTTTTTTTTTTTTTTTTTTTTTTTTTAGAGAGAAAGGGTCGCACTCTTTTGCCCAGGCAAACAGAGCTCACTGCAGCTTGAACTCCTGGACTCAAGTGATCCTCCCACCTCAGTCTCCTGAGTAGGTGAGACTACAGGCACAGGCCATCACACCTGGGTTTTTTTTTTTTTTTAGTTTTTTGTAGAGACAGGGTCTCACTATGTTGCCTAGTCTGGTCTTGAATTTCTGGCCTCAAACAATCCTCCTGTCTCAGCTTCCCAAAGTGCTAGGATTATAGGCATGAGCCACTGTGCCTGGCCCAAGAAGGCTTTCTTGATCATCTACTGGGAAGTAGCCATCCAGTCATGCTACTTTAATTTTTGTTGTAGCATGTACAACTAGCTGATATTATTCTTCTAATAACATCTAAAACCTAATAAACAGATTTATTTTAAATCTAGTGATTTACTGATCTACCATTCTACCAATGTATGGATCAATTAATCGTCCACTCCCCACTGCAATGTAATATCAGAGAGTGTCAGTTTTGTTTACCAACATGTCCCTCCACAGCCTAACATGGTGCCTAGCACAAAATAGGTACTCAGTAATGTTCTGTGGAATTAATAAAATAATAGTTACAATTACTGTACACATTGACTACTCAGTTATATTCCCAGCATTACTAGGATCTGAGAAAAAGAGATAGGATGATGCAGTGGGCACAATAATGCTCCCTACCCCCGGAGATGTTCTCATCCTAATTCCTGGAACCTGTGAATATGCTATCTTACTTGGCAAAGGAGAATTTAAGTTGTAGATGGAGTGAAGGTTGCTAATCAGCTGATCCTTACAGTGAGATTCTCCTGTGTTATTAGGTGGGCCCGATGTAATCACAAGGGACCTTTATCATGGAAGAAGGAGGTGGAAGAGGAGGTCAGCGATGCAGTGTGAGAAGGACTCAGCTAACTGTTGCTCGCTTTAAAGACGGAGGAAGGGAGATGTGAGCCAAAGGACATAGGAGGTTTCTAAAAACGGGAAGAGGCAGGGAAGCGGATTCCCCCAAGGGCCTCCAGAAAGGAACACAAGCCTGAGAATACTTTTATTTTTTTTAGCCTAGTCAGATCCATTTCAGACTTCTGACCTCCAGAACTGTAAGATAATACATTTGTATTAAGCCGCTAAGTTTGTGGCAATTTGTTATAGCAGCAATAGAAAACCAATATAGATGCTTATGCCATTTTTACAGATGAGGACAAAGGCCCATACTTGGTAGGCCACTTATCCGAGGTCATATAGGCACTCAGCATCAGTTCAAGCTAGATTTCAGCTGGTCAGAGATATGCATAGCATTCCTGTTAGCTTCTGTCCCAGTTTATCTGTTGCTTCATAACAAACCTGCCCAAAGTTCAGTGGCTTAAAACAATGTATTATTATCTTTTATGGCTCTGTGGGTTGACTGGGCTCAGCTAATAAGTTCTTACTTTGGGTCTGTTATGTGATTACAGTCAAATGTCAGTCAGGATTTTGGTCATTCGAAGGCTTAACTGAGCTAAGTATCTAAGATGGCTCACTCACATGCCTGGCACTTGATGCCAGCTGTCTGCTGGGGCCGGCTGGGCTCAGCACCAACACATGGCCTCTCAGGGTTCCTCAGCCTTCCTATAGCCTGGCAGCTGGGTTCTAAGACAAAGTATTGCCAGAGCAAGCATCTTAAGAGGCAGAGAGCAGCAGCTCTCAGGCCAGTTAAAAGCCACTCCTTCAGCTGGCACACTGCCACTTCTGCTGTATTCTATTGGCTGGAACAGTTACAAGGTCCGCCCAGATTCAAAGGAGCAGAGAGAAAAGCCCTACCTCTTGATGGGGGGGTGGCGAGGTCATACTGCAGAAGGGTGTGTGGAGCAGGAGACACGAATGCAGCCTTTTGGGGAAGACAATCTCCCATAGCATTCTTGTTTGAAAGACCCAAAAGTACTTTGTAGCAATCTTACAGTTACTCAGTCAACCACTAATTCATTGACGGTGTGTTACTACTGCAAGGCACTGCGCTGGGCCTTTTGAAAGATGGCAGGCTGTGACGTCAAGCAGTATGCCATCCAGCTTGGGCACCAAGTGCAGACACTTGTGTTCAGGGAACGAGAGGTGCTGTAGGAGCTGAGCAAGAGGGTGGTAGGGGAACACTACACATGGGCAGACATCATTTTTCACTTTGACGCCCTACCTAGCAGAGGAGGCCCTGGTAGTAGATGGGGCGGGGGAGGCGGGTACAGGAAACTGCTGAGGAATTTCCTGGGGCCAATATCAAGTCACCTATTTTGGCTCAAAGAGGAGGTTTGCTAGAGTGTACAGAGAGAAGACTTGATTCCAGTCCACTTCACACTTCCAGAAGGGACACAGGGATTTAATGTGTATTTGCCTGAGGCATAGTGTCTTAGCTGCTATAAAAACAATGCTATAACACTGAGTGGGTTAAACAACATTTATTTCTCACAATTCTGGAGTTTGGAAGTCTGAGATCAGGGTGCTAACAGGTCAGGTTCTGGTGAGGTCTCTCTCTCTTTATGCTTTACAGATAGCTGTCTTGCTGCATCCTCATGTGGCAGAAAGAACTAGCTAGTAGCTCTGGCCTGTTTTTATAAGGTCATGAATCCCATTCATGAGGACTCCAGCTTCATGACCTGATTACCTCCCAAAGGCTTCACTCCCTAATACCATCACGTTGGGATTAGAGTTTTAACATTTTTTTTGTGGGGGTAGGGTGGGGGGACACAAATATTCAGTCCATTGCACATATGTTCTCTAGGACTCTGACACTTTTATGGGGGACACTTAAAAGTAATGCCCCCCCTCAAATAATTGGAAACACATTGGATTTTTTAAAAAAATACAGTCGTGCATCATTTAATGACAAGGATATGTTCTGAAAAATGTGTTAGGCAATTTAGTCATTATACTTACACAAACCTATGTGGTATAGCCTCCTCTACACCTAGGCTATATGATAGCCTATTGCTCCTAGGTTACAAACCTGTATAGCATGTTACTGTACTGAATAGTGTAAGGGAATAGTAATACAGTGTAAGTACTTGTGCCATAGGAATTTTTCAGCTCCATTATAATCTTATGGGACCACTTCAGCAGTCCCCAACCTTTTTGGCACCAGGGACTGGTTTCATGGAAGACAGTTTTTCCATGGATGTGGGGGAGATGGCCAGCGATGGGGAGTGGCTGTAAATACAGATGAAGCTTTGCTCACTTGCCCACTGCTCACCTCCTGCTGTGCTGCCTGGTTCCTAATAGGCCATGGACCAGTACCACTCTGCAGCATGGGGGCTGGGGACCAAAGATGTGGTCTGTTGTTGACCAAAATCCGTTGTTATGTGGCATATGACAATAGTTGTACTATTTCATTATGTTAATTGATTACCATGTGATAAACACCAGAGAGCAGGTTGGATTCTAATGGGACTCACTCTCCGTGTTTCTCTTACAGCTCAACATCAGTGGTTTGCAGATAGCAACCCGGAATGGCCACGCATCCCTTGTCAACTTTCTTCTCAGTGAGAATGTGGATCTGCACCAAAAAGTGGAAGTGAGTCTGTTCAATTGTTATGGGCTTTTGTCCTAGCACCACGAGGTTGGCTGTACCAGGGAGATACCCCCTGAAGATACGTGTAGGGGAGGAGATGTTTCACAAGGGAGAAATTCTTTCTGGGAAGGCTGACTGACTTCTTTTGGAGACTGAGTCTTAAGAAATAAAATCCAAGAGATGAATTTTAGAAAGTCATTGAAGTTCCTGAATAAGATGTAATTTTTGTGTTTTAAATGTTTGTATTTGCTACGATAAATCTTTCTTGTATGTCTAGAGATTCCATTATTCTTGTATTAATTTTATCAGTCTGGGAAATGATGAAGCTCCTGTAAATATGAAGAAGAGTGATAATTTTCTCCCTTCACTGAACAATCCTGTTTTTCTTTTGAAAGTCAATCCTTTATACTAATGTAGGTTTTCTGAAGTTTGCGTTGGCTTTGGTAGGATTAAGAAAGGCCCTCTGTGCTGGAATTAGATGAGAAACATTCCTCTATTTTTCACTCTATTTTCATTTCTCCTGTGAGAATATTATTTTCTCTGATTTTGCTGAGCCATTACTATTTATTATATTAACTCAAGAGAAGGGATGTGATTTGAACCATGTCTGATAGTTTTTGGAGCATGGCATTAGGGGAATTAACTCTGAACTTACCTGGTTCAGTCCAAGGACACTGTCTTTTTCTCAGGAGGAGCTGGGCCCCAGCAAGGTGGGTGGCCCAGCAAGGACACTGGCTGCCCACTTCTTTGAGATGAGGGATGTTTTTTCTTTTTTTCATGCTCAGTTCCTCAAAGGAGGTTATTCCTGAGCAGAAGAGACCTTTATACAAAGCCTTCCCCTCACACCTCCCCCCAACCACAGCCCTCAGGTTCACCTCAGATAGTCCCTGGTGTGCTCCCTTCCACTCCCTCCATGTGCTGGCGATACTGTTGCCAACTCATTACATCTCTCATCCATCCATCAGCCCTGTCTCCTGAAAAGGAACCTGGGTTCCAGTCCTGTCCCTGCCACTTCCTTGCTCCATGGCCTTGTGGAAGTTACTGATCCTTTCTGTGCCTCATCTATGAAGTGGGGAATATAAGATCAAACTCCTGGAGTTATTATGAATGATATGGCTCCTGGAAAGCTGTTAGCCCAGTGTTTAAGACAGAGTATAAACTGTTGGGGAGCTGAGTGTGGAGTAAGCACCGTGATGAGAAGGTGTTGAATGTGCTTAACTGATGCATGTCATTGATATCATCTGTTTTACTTGAGTGACGCTGCACTCGGTCTAATCGCCCCTTGCACACACACCCTCTCCACTCATTGTGCTCTCAGCTCGACTCCCGTCCTGCCCACAGTCTCACTGGATCTTCAGCCCCCGTCCCTCACACCTGTGACGCCTCCCCATCACTCCCCCTCTTCTCTGGACTGGCAGCCTCACCCCTCTCTCATGCCTTGATCGCTTCTGCTCGACCTTTCCCACCTCAGCTGCCTTCTCTACTCCTGGAAGCCCACAGCCCCAGCCGGACCTGCCCACAGTGGGGATGTGTGCGAGGGGCCGAGGCTCCAAGTAGGGTTGTGGCAGAGAAGACAGGCAGCTTAGCCAAGAAAGAGGACAGAGCAGGCTGCAAAGGCTTGGTGAACACATGGTGGCTGGACTTTGTATAGGTGGGAGGGCTGAACATGAGACGGTGCCCTGAGTAATGGGGACATCAGTCCCATAAGACACTCTTCAGAGTGAGAGCTCCAGAGCAAATCAATTCAGGAAATGCTGAATGTGCAAGTGTTTTCCCCTTGTGGCTACTCCCACTGTCCTTTAGCTCTTTGGAGGCTCTGAGAAGTCCTGCGGTTCAGCCTATTTAATATTTGCTTATCCTTCATATTTGAGCTCAAATGTCAGTTCTTCAGGAAAGTCTTTTCTGACCTCCCAGAGGTCAGTTCTCCCCCACCCCCATGCACTCACAGCACTTTCTACTTTTCCTCCAAAGCACTTACCACAATTTGTAATTGCATATTGTATTTGTGTGACTTTGGAAAAACTACTATTTGCTCACCTCACTAGATTGGAAGGTTCCTGAGAATGAGCTTTGCTCACCACTAAATCCTTGGCATTCCAAAAAGGGGTTGGCCCACAGCAGGTGCTCAGTATATAGCCCCGGAATGAACAAAGGGGGAAGAGCCGATTGCTGGTGAGCAGGTTTGCTTCTCAGCCTTGGGGTGACAATGACTGCTGAACACTTAACTATGGGCCGCCACTGGGATGGGCAATTCCAGTACTGGGAAGATCATCAGGAAATATCTGCTGACATGAGGTGCTTTTTGATTTGAATGATGAACCAGAATCTTTCGGATTTGAAATTTTTATTTCTCTCTGCAGCCTAAGGAGTCCCCACTTCATGTAGCTGTTACCAACAACCATATCACAGTTGTAAACAGCTTATTAAGGGCACAGCATGATATTAACATTTTAAATCAGGTAAGCCAGACAAATCAGAAGCTGGAGAGTCTATGTTTCAACACAGTGTGTGTTTATGGGGAGTTTTGATCAAGTTCAAGCTGCCCTAAAGATTCGGGGTGTAGGGAACATGGTCATTCTTTTTATCCTTTCCTTCTGTAACTCCCACCCACCCCCATGCCCACACGCACAATTTGTTTTTTCTCAGAAGGCAACTGGGGTTCAGCCAGCGCATGATTAAATCCTTCATATCTACCAGGCCCAGCACTTTGATAAACAGTAGCTCAGAGGTAAACTGCCAGAGGCTCCTTAATCAAAAGCCACTCCCCCAATGTGAAATGTTGTAATTGGCAGGGAGCCCTTCCCCACAAAAAGGAAGCTTTGTTTCTGTATTAGAGACAGTAAGTGTGTCTTCCCTTAGCCTAAAGGCAAAAGAGACCTCTTGGGGAAAAAAAAAATCACTGCTGCAAGTTCAATCAGCTGGAGCAGAATCAAATGCCTCATAAAAGCAATCCATCAAGCTGGGAATGCAGAGGTAGAATAACAAAGAGGCTGGGCATGGGCACTGTGTGAGCCGGGTGGCCTGCTCTCTGGGGCTGAGCCGCCCTCTTCCGGGGGGGCCTCAGAGGGAAGAGGAGCCCTTTCAGCGTCCTGCTTGAGGCCAGATGAGACCTTCCAGCTGCCTCTTCCCAAAAAAGCCTCAGTGGTGCCCCTCCAGGTTAGAGAGAGGCCATGGTGCAGTGGGCATGCCTGTCCTAACCCACCGTGTGGCCCTCAGTTTCCTCATCTGTGAAATCAAAGCATTGATCAGATCTCTGCAGTTTCCCCCAACTCCAAACTAAGAGTTAATTTTTGCTCTGAGCTGAATAAAGACTCATTGATATGCACTTCTGTTCCTTCCTCCCCCTGGGAACCTATCCTCCCCACCACCTGATTTTACTATCCCCAGAGTTTTTTTGAAAAGAAAAACCTCTGGTTATTAAATATACTTATGTATTCGACTATGTTAATGCCCCAAACCTTTCCCAATGGACTAAATTTTAGCTAAATACACAGATCCTTGTGCTCACATGTGAGTTTGGTTTCAACAGAGTTGGCTAGATGTGCTCTAGGGTAGGGAGCGTTCGTTAGGCTTGCCATCCATTTACAGAACTAGACTTTATCGTTTCTTTTATTTTCTTACTAGGCCAGGAATACACATATAAAATTTAAAAATTATGTTTTAAACATAAAATATTTATATAAAATAAGAAAATATAAGTAAGCTAAAAACCTTAAATGTGTTTGTAGTCCTCACCAAAGAAACATAACTCTTGTTAATGCTTTAGTACATTTCCTGCCTTTTAGACTTGTAGCAGTATTGCCAAATGGGCTTTGTTGGCTTTTGATGCATTACAGTTGTACCCCTGTTCCACAGTGGTATAGACTTATTTTTTTTTAGGCCAGTCAAATTTAGCAGTGGTATAGAGTTTTGATAGGTTAGTGTAGGTGTGATGGGGCACACCGCCATCTAAAGAAGGGTCCTGAATAAATGATTTTTTGGCAATAATCATGCTGATGGCCTAAGCAGGTTGGCCCTGTGCTCTGGTAGGAAGAGCCCTGGGCCATTGCTCACCTATGGGACCCTGGGGAAGTTGCTTTCCCTTTCTGGTTAGGGGTTGGGCTAGATCATGTCTGAGGTTCCTTTCTGCCCTAATATTTTAGAAATGTCTTCATATCAGCATTCATTTGGGTAGGAGGTTAACATGGGTGATTTTCTTATGATTTCATGTATTTCTTTTGAAACACTCTCATCCTCTTGATGGGAAAATGATTACTCTAGAAAGAAATGGGAAGTCTTAGACTCCTTTATACATTATAATGTAGAAAATATAGAAAACAAGAAAGCAGGCCGGGCGCAGTGACTCATGCCTATAATCCTAGCACTCTGGGAGGCTGAGGTGGGAGGATCACTTGAGCTCAGGAGTTCAAGACCAGCCTGAGCAAGAGCGAGACACTTTCTCTACTAAAAGTAGAAAAATTAGCATCTTGGCGAGTGCCTGTAGTCCCAGCTACTCGGAAGGCTGAGGCAGGAGGATCCCTTGAGCTTAGGAGTTTGAGGTTGCACTGAGCTACGATGATTCCACTGCACTCTGTCTAGGGTGACAGAGTGAGACTCTATCTCAAAAAAAAAAAAAAAAAAAAAGAAAAGAAAAGAAAAGAAAACAGGAAAGCATCAAGAAGGCAATAAAAATCAATTCTAATTCCTCCATCTAGACATTACCATTAACATTATTGATGTACTGTATTTCCTTCTTTATATGTCTTTTTAAATTAAATCAAGCTCAGCTAGATATAGTGTTGTTGTTTCCTAAGGTTTTAATGGTTATAAGCATTTTTTCATTTTAAAAAATAATCTTTCAAATAATTTTATTCTAGTAAAATGCATATAACAAAATCTACCATTTTAACTATTTTAAGTATACAGTTTAGTGTCATTAATTATATTCACACTGTTATATTCAGATTACCACCATCCACCTCCAGACCTTTTCTCATCTTCCCAAACTGAAATTCCATACCCATTAACAGTAACTGCCCATTCTCCCCTCCCCCTGCCCATGGTAACTACCATCATTCTACTTTCTTTCTTTCTTTCTTTCTTTTTTTTTTATGAGACAGTCTTGCTCTGTCACCTGGGCTAGAGTGCAGTGGCATCATCATAGCTCACTGCAACCTCAAACTCCTGGTCTCAAGTGATCCTCCTGCCTTAGCCTCCCAAAGTTCTGGGATTATGGGCATGAATTTGATTACTCTAGGCATCTCGTTTTAAAGATTATATTTTTAACGGTTGCCTACTATTCCAATATATAAATACACCAAAATGTATCGAATAAATCTTTCTGTTAAACATGAAACTTCCTTTTAGTTATAAATAATACTGAAATGTTTGTCCCCATATCTGTTTAAATATAAATGATCTTATCCCTTTTCCTTAAGCCTATATGGAGCACCTCTTCTTTCCCTTTGTCTTTTTGCTGTTCAAGCTTTTTCCCCTCCTTATTGTGCTCCAGTTACGTTTTTTAAATTTCTCATGGCAGAGACAGCAAACCCCTCTGCATATAGCTGCTGATCTTGGAAATGTCGAGCTGGTGGAAACCCTGCTGAAGGCAGGCTGTGACTTGAAGGTTGTTGATAAGGTAATCTGCATGGACTTCACTTTGATCAGCTGAGGTGGTTGCTAAGCCCTCCCGGTTGTCCCTTACCCCTGCGTGGCAGCATTAGCGTACTCTCTGTGAAATGGCACAGGCTGGAGAAACCTTGCATCTTCAGTCAGTAAAGCATCCCAATTTTGATTGAGATATGTCAGTAAGAATTTTTACTCTAACACAATGTGTTTTTAAAAATTCAAATTATGTATTAAAACTTTGAAAAGATTATAGATTCATATGGTCCAAAAATTAAAACGTAACTAGTAAGGGTTTTACCGTAAAAATTTCCCAGCCACTCCTGTTCTTAGTTGCCTAACATTGGCCATATGTATCCATTATTATCAATTTCTTCTATTCCTGCCAGAGTTTCTTTATGTATATACAAACAAACATAAATGCATTATATTCTTGTTCCATTCCTCTGCTCTTTTTAGATACTGCTGGCATACCTACATACAGTATACTGTTCTGCATTTAGTTTTTTTCCCCTTAACATTATAAAGTGGAGCTCTTTCCATATTAGTAAATAGAGAGGTTCTTCATTCTTTTTTTTACAGCTGCATGGTAGACCATGGTATGGACATACCATAATTTGTTCAACGAGTCCTAAACTGATGGGCATGTAAGTTGTTCCTAAGCTTTTGCTATTATAAACAGAGCTGCAATGAATAAACTTACATGTGTCTAAATTTGTTTTTTTTATTAAAGAAATTGTAATTGTGGTAGAATACACATAAAATTTACCATCTTAACCATTTTTAAGTATATAGTTCACTAGAGTTAAGTATATGCACATTGTTATGCAATCAATCTCCAAAACATTTTCATCTTGCAAAAGTGCAACTTTATACTCATTAAATAACTCCCCATTTCTCCCTTCCCCTAGTCCCTGGCAACTACCATTCTGCTTTCTTCTGTGTCTATCAATCTGAGTACCCTAAGTACCTCAAATAAGTGGAATCATACAGTATTTGCCTTTTTGTGAGTGGCTTAGTTTACTTAGCATAAAGTCTTCAAGATTCTGGCTGGGCGTGGTGGCTCATGCCTATAATCCTGGCACTCTGGGAGGCTGAGGCGGGAGGATCATTTGAGCTCAGGAATTCGAGACTAGCCTGAGCAAGAGCGAGACCCATCTCTACTAAAAATAGAAAGAAATTATATGGACAACTAAAAACATATATAAAAAATTAGTCGGGCATGGTGGCATATGCCTGCAGTCCCAGCTACTCGGGAGGCTGAGGCAGGAGGATCACTTCTTCAGCCCAGGAGTTTGAGGTTGCTGTGAGCTAGGCTGACGCCATGGCACTCTAGCCTGGGCAACAGAGTGAGACTCTGTCTCCAAAAAAAAAAAAAAAAAAAAAGATTCATCCATGCTGTAGCATGTGTCATAATTTTATTCCTTTTTAAGGCTGAGTAATATTCCTTTGTATGTATGTACTGCATTTTGTTTATTTATTCATCTGTCCTTGGACATTTGGGTTGCTTCCACCTTTTGGTTCTTGTAAATTTGTTTTTATCTTATTTTTATTTATTTGTTTGAGATAGAGTCCCACTCTGTTGCCCTGGCAAGTGCAGTGACATCAGCCTAGCTCACAGCAACTTCAAACTCCTGGGCTCAAGTAATCCTCCTTCCTCTGCCTCCCAAGTAGCTGGGACTACAGGTGCGCACCACCATGCCCAGCTGATTTTTTCTATTTTTAGTAGAGATGGGCTCTCACTCTTGCTCAGGCTGGTCTCCAACTCCTGAGCTCAAGTGATCCTCTTGCCTCGGCCTCCCAGAGTGCTAGGATTATAGGTGTGAGCTACCGCTCTCGGCTTGTGAACTTGTTTTCAAAGAAAGACGGTTTGGTGTCTTACAAGTGGTACAGTAATGCAGGCTGAGCCATTGGAGAGTTGTCAGAGAGCCATGCTAGGTTCCAGCCTTACTGAAAGGTGTAGAAGGAGGCTATTGGGGTACAGCCCTGTCAGGTGCTCACACACACCATCTTACTTCAATCCTCGTATCTCCTCTGTGAGGTGGACAGGATTACTCATTTTGAAGAGAAGATTGAAGAGATGATGATGACACTGGGTCACACACATAGTAAGAGGCAGAGCCAGCTTTGGACTCAAGTAGTGACTTCTCTGTCATCAAGCGCTTTCCTACAACTGTTGGCAAAGAGGACTGCCTCCAAAACGTGTAGTTTCCCCTTCCTTGTCTTTACCCACACAGCTCCCTAGGCAGCACCTCCCGAATTCACAATGCAAGCCCAAATCCACCCTACTCTAGTGCAGAATCACACATTCTACATGTGTAGGATCTGAAGTCGTGATAGGTTATTTTATTTTTCTCTGTGTGTCAGTTTCTAAAATTAACTCTTTTTTTTTCTGATCCTAAGAGCAATACGAGCCCACTGTGGACAATTTGGAAAACACAGAGAAGCATAACCACCCACAATTCCATCACAGGTGGAATTCCACCACTTTCACCAGTTGTGCCTGGTTAACTTGGTTAACATTTAGCATTAGTATTTTCCCTATGCTTGCTTTTTGTAATTTATTCTATTTTTTCATTAATACTGAACACCTCCAAGGCAATTTTGTGGGTAGAGAATCTATAGCGTTGGGCAGGATTTTCTGTTGGGGACCCTGGTACTTGGGGACTGCATGTTCCAGTAAACATAGTCAATGCTACCGCTTGACTTTGTTTTCAGAACAAAAGCTCACAGTTTACTAGGCCTCACAATTTTATTTTCCCCGATTTCCCTCTTCCTCCTCCTCTTCTTTTCAGGGTCTGGCACATAGTTGGCACCCAATACATATTTAATTAATGAATAGAAACTATCTTTTCTGCCTACTTCTACAATTTTTACCAAATGTAAGTGTTTCTAAGACCTCATTAGGGTCTGGATAGGAAGAAAGGAGCTAAGGTTTGGTGTAAATTTGGCTTTCCCAGAAGCCGGTCCTCTCAGCCTGAGGCATCATAGAGCTCGCAGAAGACCTTCTGTCCCTGATACCCCAGGCTCCTCACCCCTCCACAGGCCAAAGTGTTTGGACTTTCCTCCTAGCATAGAGAGATCTAGCAATCTCCCTAGGAAGAGTTTCTCATGAGCTTGAAGACTCTGGCTCTCAGAATACTGCCTTCCCAAAATAGGCTAATTATGGTGATTCAAATGACTTTACATGCCAGAATTTAGACAGCATACAATTAGAGGCTTGCTAACTGCCTGCAAAATGCAGTTCTTCCTAATTTCATTACTGTCTCTTTTGATTAGAGGCTGATTACTTACTTTCAGCCCTGATTTTCCAGCTCACCTGGGTCTTAGTGCTTAGGCTAACAACAAAATCATTTGTGTTGGTGGGAATTGCGCTTGTTGTAAATACCTAGCAATGTGAGAGAATTCTTGGGATACGTTTCTAGATCCATAAGGGTAGAAACACAGGTTCCTAAGATTGGAACTTCTTCTGGGGTTATTTCTGACCATTAATTTTAATTATATTCAGGGTCTCTGAACAAATTCTTCATGGGTCATTTGAAAAGCAAATGAGAACCACCATCCTTTGCTCAGGGAAAAATGTTTAGATGTAGAAATTGTGCAGTACATGAAGTCTAGGGGAGTCTGCTTGCAAAGCTGTGTGCCTGGCTTTGTGCTCTACCTATCTTGAGAAAAGTACACATTCTTGTAATCTATATAAGATACCATGTGGGTTCCAGGCAGCTCATTCCTAAAATTATGTCCAGAATAGCGTTTTTGCTTATCCCATTTGGTTAGGATTTGAGCCTCTCACCCTTGGTTAGAGGCAATATGGTATAATATTAATGGAAAAAAATTCTCTTAGATGTCCAGTGATCTGAATTCTGTGCCATGAATTACTAGTGTTGTCGTTATTCTTGTTATTTTTAATAAGATCCAGCCCTCTTCTGTCTTATTACTCTACCTTCCTCAAAACATGTCTTCCACTTCCTGGTCTGAAGTGGCTGTTCAAGCTCCTGCTATCATATCAGCATTCTACTTAGGAGGAGGAGGGATGGACGGAGAATGCCTTCCTCCCCTCTCTTTAAAGATAGTTCCTAGAAATTGCATGTGCCCCTTCTATTTACATGCCATTGGCGAGAACTTACGTCACATACCTAACTGCAAGGGAGGCTAGGAAACGTTCAGATGGCACATGTTCTAAGGGCCTTACATGCATTATCATTTACCTCTCACCACTACACCATGGGACAGTTATTAAGACCCAAAGAAGCTAGGACTGGCCCAAGTTTACCCAGCAAAAGAGGTGGAAGAGGTGGGGAGGGGTAGGATCAGGATTTGAACCCAGGCCCTTTTGTTCTAAAGCTAGAGCTCCTAACTACCAGGTCATACCACCTGATACTTTTTTTAACTTTTAGCAAGGAAAGACTGCCCTGGCAGTGGCCTCCAGGAGCAACCATAGCCTGGTGGTGGACATGCTCATTAAAGCAGAGAGATACTATGCCTGGAGAGAGGTAAGGAAGGATGATCCCAGCACGGCAAGGGGCTCTTCTGGAAACCCCCATCTTCTTATGGGGCAATGTGGGGCTGTGGAATTCTTTTTTCCTGCTCTAATGGGCTGAGCCCTGGTAAGTACAATTATAACTGTCCCTTCTGTCTTGCCCTGCTCCCGTTAATGAATGAACAGCTGCCTCTTCCTTTGCCGGCATTAGACGTCAGAGCTGAGTGAGAGTGCGTATAGTTCCGCTCGGCTGAGCAGCCTCATCCGTAGGCTCTAACAGGCCTGGCGTATGAGCCCCTGGTGATTGACGCCCTGGCTGTGCCCTCTGTCTACAGTCTTACTATTGGCTATTCCCAGAAGCTCTAGTGAGTGGTAAAAATATTTCCTTTTTACGTCTCTGTGGTTTTCAACATGGGCTCTTTGACACTCAAGCATTCTGTGACAGTCATGAAAACCTTATTCATCTGAGAACACAAAAAATCTTGTCTCTAAGTCATTATTTTTGCTGTTCTTTCATTTTTATTTTCTCTGATATCTGTCACTCATGCAGCTTCTCAGTAGACTGCCCTCCCCTCCCAGATTCAAGCCTATGCCTCAGGCAAGAATGTCCAGACACCACCCTCAACTTACAGTGATGTGTTGTTTCCATCGCAGGCTGCATGGCTACCTGTGGTCCAGTGTGTGAGCTCCAGAATTCAGGTCCTCATCATTCAGTTGTCTCCCACTAGGAGCTGCGAACCTGGGCTGCCGTCCACTTGGCCGATCCTGGGAAATTTCTCTCAAATCTTTAAAGCAAAAAGCATTTATTTATTCATCTCCTCTCTCACAATCCTGTTTAATTAGCTCAGTAGTCTTGATATACATGGATCCTTTTAAAGGTCACACCATCCTCCTTGCAACTTTTCTTGCCTATAAAACAAACAAAAAACCCCTATTTTGCCTGTAAAACAAAACAAAAATTTTCAAAACAATTCAAATTCCCTATTTCATCTCCTCCCTTCCTCTTATTTCTACAGTTCCTCTTTCTCCCCCCTTTTCTTCTTCCTCTTTTCCTATCCTCATGTTCATTTTCTTAAATCATTACTGTATTTTACTAAAGACAACTTTACCAAGTTCCACCTTTTCTATTTCTATTTAAATTCCTGTTTTCACATTTTCTTTGGAAATAGATATATTCATTGGTTCTATTTTTAATGCCTGGTAGCATTTTTAGATTCTTTTTTTTTTATTTCTTTATTCTTACTGGGGAAATATGATGCTGAAGTTTTTAGATTCTTTTGGCTAGATGAGAATAAATTACTTTTCTACCAAATGAATAAGCCCTCTTTCCTAACAAATCTTTAAGACGTTAAGAGTTAGATAAACATTGAAAACCATATATGATGTATAAATATAGCTGAGGGAGACCCCCAGAACTGATAAGCATTGTTCACCCTGGTGACGACTGAGATCCTGAGGTCTGGGGTGGGAGGCAGACTTGTTTTTTAATATATATCCTTAATTTTTTTTTTAACCAAATGTATGTATTATTATTTCAAATCCTCTTAGTTCATCAAACAAGTTTATATCCTGGCTTGATATAATATGGTTTGTAATGGAAAGATGAAAGGGATGATTTAAATTTCCTCTCTTATATCCATTTATCTATTAACCTAAACACAGTTGTGTCGGTAAATTCAGTGGTTCAGAGGCAAATGGGAGTTTCCTAAAGATTTGGCTTATTTTAATTTCCTCTAATTTTGGCTCGTGTTATTCCTGCAAATAGCACAGTGCTTTGGCAGATAAGCGGTTTAGTGTTTTCACTAACTGTTGAGAAAGACCTGAGCCTTCCAAATCCCCTCCCCTTTCCTATGGAAACCTGAAGGACCACGCAGCCAATCCCGAAATGCACAAAGCATGCACGTTTCTTAAAAAACTAAAAATGGCTGTAGCACAAAGATGAATGCAGGAGCATTTTGTATTCTTCCCTTTACCTTCTGGTTTTTGGGGTTTTGATTTTGTTGGGATCCTCATTGTTTCAGGAGATGGAATGAGGAGAGAAGAACAAAGCAAAGTGCCCATGGCTCCCAAGTTTGTTGGCTCTCACCACCCTCCACCTTCCCTCTTGTGAGTTTCCTGGGAGCGAGGCATAGTGGAAGTAAAGCTGAGGCCAGGTGGGAGCAGACCTTGCCTTTCACAGTTTCTAGAACAATTTTGAGGAGTTCACGCCTCCCATTCCTATTCCAACATCTGTACACAAAGTCCCAGATACTAGAGAAAGGTCTTGCCCTTCTCCTTGGCTAACCTTCCCAGGAAGAGTTTGGAGAGCTTCCCTTGTGGAGCTTCCCGTAGGAGGCTGCTGATGGTGTGAAGGGTGCAGGCTGACCCATGCTGGGGGCTGAGAAGCAAACCCTGCCATGCTCTTCACACAGGTGTTGAAAACCAGGGTCGTATATCCTTCCGATCCATTTCCTGCCCCAGCATTGGCTTCCATCTTGTTGTTCAGAATGTCTTTCATTAAAATTCACTTTTATTGAAGCGAAAGACAAAAATAAAAGTGACTGTATACAAAAAAGGAGAGGAGGGTACATAGGAATCCTAAACCTCTTGGTAGGCTGTGTGTCCTGCATGTCCTTAACTGATTTGCAACCTTCTGCAGGAGAACTCTCTGGAGCCCTGAAGGCATAGGCATGACATGCATTTCTAGGAAGGCAGGACACCTGCTTTCACTTGGAGATTTTCTTCAGTTTTTTTGGTTTGATTCTGCAGAAGGGACAAAAGGATACTTTGAAAAACCAGAAAACTAGACATCAGTCTAGGTGTAGTGCTATGGGGCTGAGCCTGGCTGCAGTGACTTAAAACAAATTGGTATCTTCTGTCCTCTCCACTCCCTTGGCTACCTCTTCCCAACCCCATCCTGAGTTAGGCTCCTAGTTTGCTCTCTTCACACTCACCAGAGAGCAGGAGGGATTGAGGGACAAGCTATGGGGTCTTATTAAGAATATACCACATCTGAGACCCACCAAAGCTTTGATACGAGAAGATCAAATACCCAAAAGAAGAAAGGGAGATATGGGTTCAAAGGAAAGCCATTAAAGATGTGTTTGTTGTTACGACCTTTCCTTCCCCAAGACAGCACCTGTGTTTTCTTGTAGGGTGGGCAAATATCGGTCAGCAGCATGGGATACCACACTGCAAAAATCCCTCACATTTCCTGAGTCAGACAGACAGTACTCCAGCTTTTTATTTCAGACATTTGCCTCCTTCTTGGATGAAAAAAACACCCAGTGACAGATGACATTGAATACGTAGTCTCGGTTATCACCTTACCAATTATGTCTAAAAAGTATACACACTCTGAAATAAGGCAATAATTGGAACATGTCTGAGACCATCTGAGATGATTGTGTTCAACTTAGGAGCATCGTGAGAGCAACAGGGACCCATCAACAGGCTTTACTCTGACGTTCAAGCAAGATCACAGTCTGGAGACCAGGCATATCCGCACGCTCCTCTGGAACCTGGCTTACCGTCAGCTGAAGGCCAACCAGTGGCAGAGGCTGGCCCGTTTGTGGAACTTTACAGATAACCAGATCAGAGCCATTGAGGAGCAGTGGTCAGGTGAGTACAGCCAGATAACATGGGCCGGAGGCATTCAGCGTTAGGAACAACAGTCCTTCCTGATGTGAGAACTTCCAAGTAAGTGCCTGCTGCTCATGTAAGCAGCACACTCTAAGGGACCCAGGAATGGGGACAGCTACCTTAAGACACATAGGTGCTTGGGAACTTTGTAGAAAGTTAACACTCATGGGAATCTGCAGTAAATTGAAGTTTGCAGAGTGATTACTTTTCTTGAGCCAGATCAAAAAGGTGGTATTTAGCCTAGAAAGAAATTCAGGTTCCCAACTGAATGGGCACTAAGGAACTAGGATTTAACAGTTTGATGTGTCACTGGGAAGCCAATCTGGTTTCTGGCATTCCTTGAGTTTGTCGTGGGTTTATGGGTTTGTTCCATAGTCAAAAATCTCACTGTTTAGGGTTTCCATCCAGGAAGAGGAATCCCTTAAACCAGATGGGGGGGAAAGGGTTCTTGTAGGACAGTGGCCTTGGAGCAGACTTGGCTGTCCCGTGAGAGAAGTGGAGGGTATAGACTCAGAGGCTGTCTTGGCTGGATGATTCCAAGCAATGGGATCCTTTCAGCCAGACTTGAGCTGCCAGAATTAGTGAGGTTAGCATAGCTGGACTCCTTTGCTTGGCTTTCTTATGGTTTGACCCAAACCTAGGAAATACAGGAAATTTGCTTGGCATTAATCAACTAATTAGCTTTATAAACAAAGAAACAAATGCTTTTCTTGGCAAAGTTTTCTCTTCAGAGCACTCCGCACACATGGATATCACGAGATGGGCAGGTGCCTCCTGCTCGGGGATTGATTTGCGTTAATGATTGCCGGGAATTGTAGACGGCAGAACCATGGCCCTAGGGGCATAGGCAAGTAAATTATGGAACTTTTTATTGCTAATCCTAAAGATACATTTTCATGTGAAAAAATGGAAGATAATGCATTGAAAACATTGAATATTGACTAGTTTCTGAAAAGATTTCTTTTTTGTTAAGATTTCTCCTTTGTTGCTAATTAGGCACGTAGTATTCTGTAAAGTCTTTTAGCCTTCTGGAAATCTCTTTTGACCTTCTTTGTTTTAAAAACAAAGAAATGTCTCCAAAATACACTGTGCCTTCAGAGTACTTGCCAGCAGGATACGGGGGCTTTTAAAGTGTTTCATTGGAGCCTTGGTGGAGTGCCTGGAGCATGTTTGTATCTGTCAGAGGAGGGATACATCAGCTCTCTCAGCCATGCATGTTTGATGGAGTTTATAATCTAGTTGGCACGATAGCAGTAACATTCTCAATTCAGTTATAATCCAGGGGAAGGCGACCACCAGCACCAGGGAGCTTGTGGGCTTTGGAGCGAAAGAATGACATGTTGATGATGGTATTTAAGAAAAAATAGTTTGTCAAAAGCAAAAGGGACAGCAGATTTGCCCAGGAGTGCATTCGTTATGCATGCAGTTCCCTCTCCCTATGCATGCCTGCCCTCTCGAACAGTCTGTCCAGTGAACTTTCTCCCCAGAGCTCAGGTCCTCCTTTTCATAGCATCTGTCTGCTCCTGCACGCTCTCCCACAGAGCAAGGAGCCTGTCCTGTGTTTGTAGCTGTGAACTCCTGTTGGGAGTGACAGTGGCTTCCCAGCTCCCTATCCCAGCACCGCCCCCATCACCTCTCCAGGTTAGGTGTCCAGTGAGTATTTATCGAATGAATAATCCTGACCCAGGGGATGCAGACTTCTATCAGAGCAGTTTTCTTGAAGGTGGAGTGGCAGTGTGATACATGCTTGCTGCCCTGAGTGTGGTTCGCGGACCAGCAGCAGCAGCACCACCCAGAAGCCTGTTGGACGTGCAGATTCTCACCCCAGGCCTAGTGAATCAGAATCTGCATTTTAATAAGATACCCAGGTAAAATATGCACTGTGAATTTGAGAAGTGCTTGTCTAAGGTAGTGCTGCCTAAACACTGAAGAAAAGCTCCACATCTCATTAAGGTTGTCCATTACTGCCAGGCAGGTACCACAGCTGTCCCGTCTCTTGTATATGAACTGATTTGGGTGTGTCCCAACCACAGTAGGTGCGTGGCAAGGGCCGGAGTGAATCCAAATGCTGGTTATCTTCCAGTAGCACCAGTGAGGACAGCTGGGAGGGCTCCCTTTAGCAGAAGAGGAATGGATGTGTAGCCACAGCCATACAGAAAGTCTAGTTAGAATTGAGATCATAATAGAAAGAGACATCAGCTTGCAGTGTTTCACCTTGGACCTCTTGTGCTTCGCACAGGAGAGGAAAGCTTCCGTGAACATGGCCACAGGGCTCTGCTCATCTGGCTGCACGGGGCCCTGATGACCCAGGGTGATCCGGCCAAGCACCTGTATGAAGAGCTGGTACGCGCAGGTTTCCCAGAACTAGCTGGTAAGTGACAGTTTGTACAAATGGAAACCCCTTCTCCTTTAAAGTGGTAGGGAACAGGGAACAGAAACACCTCCCTGAATAGCAACAGGCCCACCTTGGCGTTAGCTGTGGCTCATACAGACACGGAGCTATGGAAGGGGCTTGTGTGCTGTCAGCACCTTCTCCTTTGACGAGTGACCCAATCAATACCGGTTATGTTTTAGCCTGGGGTTGTGTGTCACCCCCTGGCTGGGCATTTGAAAAAGCATGGGAATGCTTTTGTTTATGTGTAGGTGGTAGGTGGGGTGGGGCAGAAATGCTAAACCCTCTCATACGGTTACAGGATTCCTCTCCACAACTAAGACTTGTTTTGCTCAAAATGCCATTTTGCCCCTGTTGAGAAACTGCAAGTTAGTGTATTTGAAAATGTCACCCCTAGGTTGAGGGAAAAGGGCAGACAGGCTATTACTTTTCCAGCTAAGGTTATTGCTAAAAATCACTCTGCCAAAATCAATGACCATATTGCCAGGGAAGATGCTTTAGAAACTTATCAATAAATTAGGTGGTGTTAGGACTCTCATGTGATAACAGCTATTCAAGCAAGATATGAGGATATGTGCCATATTTTCACTGAAATGATTTTATATGGAGCTGAAAATGTAAGTGAGTGAATCAGACCACTGATCTGATAGTTTCAGGCAGTGGTAGGTACAAGGAATAGTACTTTATATGACATTATCCTAACATTGGAATTTTCCCCTCAACTTTAAATGTATTCTTTCCTATAAAAGAGCTTTCATGGGAACTCTCAGGGAAGGTTAAGATGCAGTCCACTGCAGTGGTGAAGCTAGACGGTGTGGGCTCATTGCTGAACTCCAGCAGACCGGTTGTATGATCTTGAGGAAATTCTGTGGCCTCACTGTACCAGTGTTCTCATTTATTAACTAGGGAAGGAAATAAAAATGTCTACTTCCAAGGGCTGTTGTGGGATTAAATGGCTAATAGTGCCTGGCCCATAGTAAGTGCTTAAAAAAATGTTAGCTATTAATAATAAATGCTATCCTATTTTTTTCCAGAAAAGAGTCGTCAATTCAAAAGCAAAACTGACTCAAGCTCCAAGAAATGTGCAGTTTCATAAATGCCTAAGGAAATTATATTTACATGATTTTCCAGTCAGCATTAAGTTCTTTTGATGCCATAAATTTCTTCTAGCAGTATTGATTTTCCTTTCAACTATGAAGATGGCGGTGACAGGATCCTCTAACAGATGAAAAAAGACTAATACTATTACACTTTTCAACCACAGAAAAGTCAAATATTCTTTTTGGTTTTTGCTTAAAGTTGTATGTGATTTTCTCATTTCTGTCATTTGATGCAATACATGCAATAGCGTAATCTGAGGGTTCTGTACATCACGTTTAACAAAACCTGATGGTGGAGCAGCATCATGGCATATGGAAAAACCAAGGGTTTTATGATAAAGTTTTGATATTGGTTTTACTACTTATTAGCTGTGAGCCTTTGGCATGGTAATATTAAGTTCTTAGATCTTCAGTTTCCTTCTCTGTAAAGTGGGGGAAATGTCTATTCCATAGGGTTGGGGTGAAGATGAAGGGAGAATGCCCATGAAATGCTGACCTCATGCCACAGTATGGAAATTATGAATTGTTATTTCTCTTCAGTAAGAGAAACCGAGTTTAGAAATTTATAGTCACTTTTGGCTTTAAATCATACCTACATGTAATATATTATTTAGAAAAGACCAGAAGTATATACAGCAATGTTTTTCTTAATCTCTTGGTGATGTAATTGCAGCTGATTTTTCTTTTCTTTGTACTTTTTGGTATATTCCAATTTGTTCACAGTGAATATACAATTTTTTTGTAATCTGAGAAAGTTAAGAAATATAAAATCAAGTATCAATTTGTCTCAGTTTATTGTGTACCTATTCATCCAATTTAAGATTCTCTATTCTCACATTCTACTTTAAATCTTCAAGGCACATAATAAAATCATAAGCAATTTCAGTCCAGTTATTCTATCATGAATTTATAGTTTTACATCTTTGTCTCATACTGACTGTAAATGGCCCACTTAATGTTATGAATGTTTAAAACAGGTAATGTATTCACATGATTCCAAAACATTTTTAAAGTAGTTATTGAGTGAAAACTCTTGTCCCCGTCTGTTCACTATGGCCGGTTTCCACTGATCTGGTGCTCCCCCCCGCCCCCGAATCTGGGTAACCTCTTTATGCAAAAATAAATATGCACACATACTCTTACTGTACAAAGTGTTTTAATTGTTGAATTTATGTTACCTTAGGCCAACACTAAAAGATATTTATAAATATCCTTTTAACACCTGTGTTGTAGGATTTTTTTTTTTTTTTTGAGACAACGTTTTGCTGCATTGCCTGAGTTTGAACTTCTGGGCTCAAGCAAACCTCTCTCTTCAGCCTCCTAAGTAGCCAGGACTGTTTATAATATTCTTAATTACAACATTCACAGCATCCACTTTAGTTTTTCCGTATGGTTTTTGGCTTAGATACCAAAAAACCATTTCTAGTTGTAACCTAGATTCCTCAAAAAGTAGAGCTGAAAGTCAAAGTTTATGTGTAAGAACTTTTTCAGGAGTGTAAACCCAAGGAAGCAGGAGTGGAAGAAAAGGGGAGCGAACCAGGGAAGGAAGGAGAGCCAGGATGAAGTGAATTACCAAATTGGCTTGGTATGAGCATAACTAATTTGATCTCGGCGGGGGGGGGGGCTCTCTTACGAGAGACATGATAGACTAATGCATCTCAGGACAATTCATACAAGGAAGAAAGGAGGAAGAACTGGGTCTGTTTACAACAATTGGGTGTTAATGTTGGGTTGCATGAGTCAGCACTAAGTGGAGCCTGTGGTCTCTCATGACTCAACTGGGAGTGAGTCAGGAAGCCCCGGGAAGGAGCATGCACACAGACAGGGCATGAGGTGAGGTGTGGCTGGGTTGTGCTCATGAAACCCTTGTTGAAGCCCATGCAGAGTGGAACTGTTTGCCATATTGGTAGCTGGGCCAGAACCCAGAACAGTGTTGCTTATGTATCTAATATTCTAAGAAACAGCCTCAAAATTCCATAATTCAGAAAGGCCTTAGAGTACCCTGTTAGAAAATGGGATTATATTTGCCTAGATCACATTTATTCTCTGATGTCCTATTAATAATGTGAGGTAGCAAGAAAAACTATTTCCTATAATAAAATTAGAGAGTAGAACCAGATCATGTTCAAATTGGAACAGGCTTCAGATTATTTCTGTTAAAGATGGAAATTGAGGCACTAGACAGATTCCTCAGAGACTATTCATTTTTATGTACCCCATAAATACTTTGTGAAATAGGTAGGGTTGGTAGATTTTACTCTTATTTCCCAGATGAGGATCCTGAGATTCATTTAAATTAAGCGTCTGGCCCAAGATAACACAGCGATAAAACCATTAGAAGCAAGGTCTTATTCTCCTAAATCAATTCTGCCCAGATGATTTCTTCTTATTGGCCAACCATTGAAAAATTTCTGCCCAGGCCTTGATGGTTTGCTGAGTTGTGCAGGGTGCTACATCATCACAGGACAATGTTTGGATGGTTCAGAGAAGACAATGGGAGTTCAATGTTGCAGTTTCAAATAAGGAGAGAAAGAACATCAGAAACAGGATTATTCTACAGGAAATTTGTTTCTGTAACTCTGTGCTAGTATTAAAATTTTTTTCACTTTTAGCATTAAAAAGTGATTTATGGGTATTGCCATTTCCATCTATATTCAATTGTTAGAGTCCTGGAAAAATAAAGACTAATACACTGAAGCCACAAAAAAAACAAAACAAAACAAAACACTTTGTGATAAAAACATCATTATTGCACTTGGTCCTTAATTTTTTAATTTAAAAATAAAAATATCTCAGTTTCTGTTAGTTCTAAAGGTTCCTCTCAAAGTTCTGTGTATATTACATCTCTGTAACATTGGAAATAATTTAGTCTTTTAGAAAAAACGTAGTGAAAAAAAGACATACTTTGATGATATAATCAATGACAGGCTAAACATTAAAGTCCAGTTTCTTTTTAATTTAAAAAAGTTTTAATTAATTGCTTAAATAAAAAATAACATTAAAATAATTTCTACATATAGTTACAAAAGATGGTAGAGCTTGAAAAAGTCTCTTGTAATTCTGAACAGATTAACTTGATGTATCCATGATGTTCTAAGAATATGGAGAAGTTAAAAACTAAAGACTTCTAACTCTTGGTAAAACCAGAGGAATTAGAAGACCTCACTATGAACACGTTCACTTTAGTCAACCACTTTTATGGAATGAACACTTGTGAGAGACTGAGTGTGAGGTGATCTGGTTCCAAGTGATCTGGAAGCTGAGGTACTACTTTCAGGATGAATAGTCCGGGGATATTTTGCCGCAGTTGCTTGAGGAATGGTTTGCTGAAAAGATAAAAATCTGCTTTAATAATCCTATAAAATTACATATATTAAGTATCATTTCATCATCTATAATTTAAGACAAAGATTTGTTAAGCATCCAGCAGAGAGAAGAAACGAAGTAGCTGTTAAACAAGATGAGAGCCTTCTCCATAAGGAATCCATATCCAGTTTGATGTGTTCAACACTCATAATTTAAAATCAGAGCTATATCCCAGAGGATCATACAAAGGGCCATGGGCATCATTCCTCAAAGAGGAATCAAGTAGAATCTTGTAATATGTACAGAAGCTATGCATAGAAAAGAACTTTGTGGTGTTTGGAAAAGAAGGGTTGGCTCCAAGCCATCCCCTCATTCCACCCAGTTTCTTCCTCTCTATCTGACTGTTAATACGTGGAGTCCAATCCCAGGACACACAGGGAGATGCAGTCTAGTCCTTGCTTCAAACCGGATAAAGCAGAGCCCTCATATTTTACCTGGTTCACCTGGGAGCCAACTAAATTTTTTATGTATACTACCTCAGAGCTCAAGGGGAACATCTTGGACATGAGCACTGAAGTTAGGGCACATGTGACTAAGTCCACACATATAATTGTGTACATACCATGTACACAAGTACACATTACATGCATGCATATGAATAACATGTATACGTAAGGCTTTCCTCTATTATACCCAATAAAGCTTCTTAGTAGGCAGCAGTGGGATTTGTTATCAAGGTAAGTTTTCAGTCCATGTCACTGACTACTAGTGCATATAGATTTCTATTAGGGTCTTCCACTTAAAAAACTCATCTTTGAGGGCCGGGCACGGTGGCTCATGCCTGTAATCCTAGACTCTGGGAGGCCGAGGCAGGCAGATCGCTCAAGGTCAAGAGTTTGAAACCAGCCTGAGCAACAGCGAGACCCCATCTCTACTAAAAATAGAAAGAAATTGGCCAACTAAAATATATAGAAAAAATTAGCCGGGCATGGTGGCGCATGCCTGTAATCCCAGCTACTTGGGAGGCTGAGGCAGGAGGATTGCCTGAGCCCAGCAGTTTGAGGTTGCTGTGAGCTAGTCTGACACCACGGCACTCTAGCCTGGGCAACAAAGTGAGACTCTGTCTGAAAAACAACAACAACAACAAAAAACTCATCTTTGAAGTATCTGAAGTAAAATTATATATATTTGGTCAAAACACTATGTATTTTAAAATCTCTAAGATACAGTTTTTGCTTCAAAAAATGAAACTTTTTAAAAACAAAAGGCCCTCATGCCAGATTATGCTTTAAACAGAACTCATTTTCAAAGAAATTGAAAAATAGAAAAATATCTGGTCAGAGTGTGAGGGGATATTAAAAAAAAAAAAGAAATTGAAAAATAATCTTTCTTAAAGTATCTTACAAAAATGTTTCTTTGTATACAAATAACTGGATAACCATTACAAATGGGAGATACTCTGGCAATGGTATGAAATTTTGTTGCCAACCACTTAACCTAACTGAACCAAAAGACCTATTTCTCCCTGGGGCAGACAGGCAAGAGGGACTGTAGAAATAAAGCTGCCACTGGTATCATGATATATAAAATATGGCAGAGAATGAAGTGGCCCTGGGAGCAAGCAGTTATCCAGCAGATGGGGTTAAGGTGTCACAAATCTGATCCTTGGTTTATTAGTAATAACCTTTTCTGATAGTTCTAGATCTTGATTCCTGGGATAAAACAAAACACAGTACAGAATACTGCCGTTGTATCTGCCACATAAGCCAAATTAGGTAATACTACAAGCAGTTTACAGCTATCTACTTCATTTCTAGTTACTGGGGAAGTACTGTGTTCTCTGAATAAGTGGAGGGCAGTTTGGGAGATAAATATCAGAAACAAATGTTAAGTTTTTTGTTCTCTGATTTTTCTTCTGTAAAATATGAATTCCTGTTGTCATCATAGAAACAACAGTTTGTCTAAATTAAAAATAAACACGTACTCTCCTTATGCCTTCTTTACATCACAAATGGACAGTCTGCTTTATCAGCACATAAAGCAGATTCTATGTGCTGATAAAAGTCGAAATGGGTTCATTTCTTCTAATTTTTGGTAACTAATCTTCCATATTCAAAAACATATAGAAAAGTCATCTATGGACTGTCAGAATCTGTCCAATTTGTGAAAACTAAGATAATCCTAAAATAAATCCTCCCCCATCTCCAGTCTTCCACTTCACTAAGGTCAGACTTCACCAGAAGTATGATTTAGATTTTAATTTAAATCAATTTCAATTCAATTCAATTCAATCCTGCTTCTCTTGATTTAGTCATCTAGCAACCATCTAATACAGGAGGAAGAAAGGATTTAAAATCATTCCTTTATTGTTAATACTTTGACATAGTATGTAGATAGGAATGTTGTGTAATGTTGAGGATTTATATAGAGGGCAATCTCTTTTAAAATCAATCTTTATTTCTCTTTAGGGATATCTTTAAAATTATACTTTTTACAATAATTGTTGATTTGCATACTGTTGTAAAAAATAATAACAGAGATATCCCATGTATTCTTTTCTAGTAACTTTTAGTAAGTTACATTTGCTGATGGTCTTACAAAGTGCCTTCATACAGCTCTTCTAATTTTCACATTATCTCATTTAATCCTGAATCCTGGCAATAACCCTAGGAGCTAACTAGCTAGGAGCTAGTACTCTTATCAATCCCATTTTATAGAAGAGAAAATAGAGGTTTAAATATTTTACTTCATTTGTACATGTCACAAAGGCAGTAAGTAGCAAAGCTGAGGCACTAACTTGGGTTTTTACATTTTTGCTTTAAACTCAATGCACCTTCCTTTATATCACATGAATTAATTGCAACTTGAATTATTTTTAATCTAAAAATATACTGACAATTATGTTGAAAAAGGGGGAAGATGACCTTTAAAAAAAAGACCCCAAATTAATAATTATAGAAGTAGGGAAATCTTCTTTTAATCAAATATCAGCTACATGAACAACTGGTTAATGAGTAAATAGTTTTTGTCCCTTTTTAAATTAATGAGAAATCATTTATATATTTTACGATTTTGACTAGCAACAACACACTGGATTACTTTTTGCATTTGATAATTTTTATACTGATTGGAAGAAACAATGTTTCTGAATTAATTTCCTCACAGAGGAAATCTAAATATAAAGGTAGATTTAGAGCAGCTTTATAAATATAAAAACACTATAACAGGAAAAGGCAGAACAAGTACTAGTCATCACGAATTTTTATCTTCTCAGCATGTCATTTAAGTGTTTATTAGTCTATGAACTCTCAGGAAAAAGATTTTTTGCCAAAAGGTCATCAAATGCGGACTCACCATTGTGACTGGATGATGTTTTTCCACAATGACTGAGCTCATGGGAGGAGAAACTCCCATTATAGCTAAACTGCTGCTAACTCTATTTTTTGAAGCAAAATCACATCTCCCTGTGATCCGGGCTGTAATTGTTCTTCCAGCTTTCTGTTGTGCAGAAGTTACAACTCTCGGCACGTACTAAAAACAAAAGCAAAGAAACACCCAGGTGGCAGAAAAACCACAGCAAAATGTATATTACTTTTGGTTCTATAATTTATGATGAAAATATAAGCACTTAAAATACTAGTATATTCAACCAATTTTAACATGGAAAAAATAAAACTTAAAATTATGAGACAAAAAGCAAAACAGAAAACGAATGCCCCAAAACACCCCTTTAACCTTGGTATGCCAACTATTAATATTTTATAAGGTTTTTTTTTTGTCTTTATTGAAGTGTAATTTACATATCATGTCTTTACTCCATTTCAAGTGTACAATTGAATGGTTATTAGTAAATTTACCAAGTTGTACAGCTATTCACACGAATCAGTTTTAGAGGATTTCCCACACCCCGTTGAGACCCCTAATATCCATCCCCAAATACATGTCAAGCATGCCCCTCCCCTCCACAGTGCTCACCACAATCTTTTATAAGGTTTTAGGAACTTAAAAAAGGACTTTTTATTTTGAAAGAATATTAGATTCACAGGAAAATGAAAAAATCATATTGGGAAGTCCTGTGTACTCTATAAGTTTTTCTTCCATAGCAAAATACATTTTGAATTGAAAATATACAATTTACAAACAAATTTTTGAGCCCTTATATTAATGACACTTGTGTAAACTGTACTAACCATTTCTTCTGGTGCAGCAGTAGCTACTGATCCTGCACCAAGAAGAGAAACGGGAACGTGAACAGAAGACGTGGAAGCAGCCCCAGCAGAAGGCATGGAAGCAGCAGAGGGAACAGTGGTCACGCTGGCCACGGCGGGTGGGGATGGCAGCAGCGGAGATGCAACCGGTACAGGTATCTGGGGAGCCGAAGGGTCCAAATGAGCAGGATGTTCTTTTCCTTGTACACCGGGACCATATTCTTCCTTTTTATTACTTATGGAGTCTATCCCTATAAATCACAAATTGATTCCATTAAAATTCTTCCAAGTTAGGATTACTATTATCCTCCAAAAAATGAAAACACATAATGGCTAAAGTTTGGTCCTAACAAAATTTAGATATTTGTCATACACTGCATTGGATACAATCTTCAGTTAATACAGTCTGTCACTATTAACTGTTAATGTCAGCATTAACCAATGAAGACTTCAGACCACTTTCTTCAGCACGTGAAAGCTAATAAATGATTTGCTTTTATATAAAAGATAAAAATAAATTATGTACTCAGCTGGGACCCCAGGTAAGTACAGTGTACTGGCATCACAACTATTACAATACTATGGCCACACTGAGCCTAAAGGTTCATGTCCTTTTACATTATTTCATATACCTATCTGATAAATGGCCTGGTATTCAGATCTTTAGGACTACTTCCTGATATCACCATATTTTCATCTGTTGCTCCTATCCTAACAACAATGTGTTTTTATTCTTAAATTGTCAGCAAATTATAATAAATTAATAAGCAAAACTAAAATATTCACTTTTGACATTGTAAGAGAAACAGATTCTTGTAGGTAGACCATATAAATCAAGAATTAAGTGCATATCTGTACACTTAACTGTTTGCAGTGACACCCCATTAAGTAATCTTCCCTCAGAACTTAACCTTGACCTAAGGAGTGAATGATGTTACTTTCCAGAAGCTAGGGCATAGGGTTTCTTCCAATTTTAGCTTTTTTCCGCCTGGTATTAGAATTTGGTGAATTTTCTATGTGATACCAAACAGTGGGTTGAGGGTTTGGAAATTCAGTCAATGAGATATTTCAGAATATCTGAATATAGGGCATTATATAGGTCCTTTGTTGAAATGGTTTTCTATGTTGTCCTCTTTCTATCCAGAAATTTGGGCTTCCGCGTAAGTCTTTTTCTTAGACTATCTGTATAGAAAGTATATAGAGCAATAGTTAACTTATTAACAAAGTTTAACAATATTACAGCGCCTAGATCCTTTGAAATCCCCTAATGAAAGTGACTAATTCAATATCAAATACCCTTTTAATTTGAAAATAAAACACATATAAACACACATACACTGAGTTTCAACATGTATTTGATAGAAAGTGATGCCAGTTGTCTCTCTTCAGGTAATGGCAGACATTATCAGATATAGAAACAGAACAAACATATCCATTGCAGAATACTAGTACTGGAGACCATAGCCATCACTGAAACCTCCTCAAATCCTTTTTTGAAAGTAGGCAGAGAATCTTCAATGAAATACTAACCTGTATCATTTCTGTTTTGAAATATGGTCATAGCTTCAAGATTTAATGCACATACCCCCCTCATGAAAGCTTTTTTCATGGAATCTTCAAAGTGCTCTTTTTCATGTTGCATTCTTTGAATTTCAGCTTTTGCATTTTCCAAAGCTCCGGTTAACTAAGAATTAAAAAAAAAAACAAAAACAATTTGAGATGCAAGTAGGAATTTATTATTGAAAAATAAACTTATACTGTGACGTTATTCTTCTGTGAAATATTAAAAACAGTTGCCCTGCTATGTGTCTCAATTTATTTTAAAAGGTATATCTTACCTTTATCTCCATCAAAAAACCATTTTCATTCGTAACCATAAAATCAAGGTTCAAATAAGGGGAATTTCATATCAGTCCTATTAAAGATTGCTGATGTGTTTTCATTATACAAAAAGTATGTTATTTCTTAACATAAAACTTGTATGTAAGGTATTAAACAAAACATATTAAAAGCCATGTCCTTTCCCCTTCAGAAAAAAAAAATAACTACCTGCAATATTAACAGAATTTTAAAAAAATAAATGTTATCTATAGAATTTAAAGTGCAAATAATAGATGCTGGTGCGGATGCAAAGAGAAAGCAATGCTTCCACACTGTTGGTGGGACTGCAAATTAGTACAGCCTCTATGGAAAACACTATAGAGCTATTTCAAAGAACTAAAGGTAGACCTACCATTTGATCCAACAATCCCACTACTAGGTATTTACCGAAAGGAAAAGAAGTCATTT
This sequence comes from Lepilemur ruficaudatus, assembly GCA_963574885.1. Lineage (NCBI taxonomy): Eukaryota > Metazoa > Chordata > Mammalia > Primates > Lepilemuridae > Lepilemur > Lepilemur ruficaudatus. The sequence goes on along the minus strand of CAUYRT010046365.1, from coordinate 63,329 downwards.
TATCAAAAAGACACCTGCACTCAAATGTTTATTGCAGCACAATTTACAATCGCAAGATGTGGAATCAATCCAAGTGCCCATCAATTCATGAGTGGATTAACAAATGTGGTATATGTATACCATGGAATACTACTCAGCCATGAAGAAGGATGCCTTAATGCCTTTTGCAACAATTTGGATGGAACTGGAGACCATTATCCTAAGTGAAGTATTAAATATCTAAAGAATGGAAAAAGAAATACCACATGTACTTGCTATTAAATTGGAAATCACCGATTAGCACACATGTGCATAGAGGGAAGCAAAACTTAACGGAAATCAAGCAGTGGGGAGGAGGCAGGAGGGGAATGAGTGAAAACCTACTTAACGAGTACAATGAACACTATCTGGGTGACACACTTATAACCATGACTCAAGCATTATAAAAGTGATCCATGTAACCAAAAATATTTGTAGTCCCTTAATACTTTGAAATAAAATAAATACATACATGTTAGAGACAAAAAAAAAATTAAAGTGGAGAGCAACATTATGTGCAACACACTTTTCCACAGACCAAAGCTAAAGGGACTATATATTTTTTGCATGTCATTTTGACTTGCAGAAAATTATGAAATTTATTTTTAATACTAAGAATTTAGTACTATAACAATAAAAATTTTTTTCCCTCTTAATATTTGATTTCAAGAGGCCTATTGCATTCTTCAGAATGGTTTTTATTTCATTTGGGGTCCCAAATTGTTTTCCCATGGAAAAATGTTAATTTTATTATTAAATGTCAATGGGAAAATAATTTCAAGTTACGTACAACTGCTTTATATCAACTTGTAAGAACATATTTTATTTAAATTAACATGAGGATAAACATTTTTGGTTTTTGTTTTTATTCTTAGCTACATAAAGACCAAAAGAGAAGTTTAACTATAAATTAATAGTCTACCTATCTTCTTTACTGTATTAAAAAGAGTAAAAAATTAAATTCAGTTTACCATAGCAACTTTGGTTTCATAATCGTTGGAAATCTGGACACAAACTTCTTCAGCTCTTGCTTGACAAGCTCGTTCCACCACATCTTTCCACTGCTTTTGTACTACAGAGCGCCAGCCTTTCCAGACTTTTTTCATTAATGTTCTCTGGAAGTACTGGTCAGCTAGTTTACCTTCATAAACCTAAATGAAAGTAATATGCAACCTCAAAAACACAGTTGATTGATAAATATATTGGTACTAATAGTAATAAACATAACATGGTAGTAGGTGTACATACATTATCATTTAATCCTGTGTAATCATATTATTCTCATCTTGCACATAGGAGAACAGGCTTAGAGAGGTTAAGTAACCTGTCTAGGTCACACAAGTAGGAAGGGTAAAGCCAGACTTGCCTGATTGTAGAGCCTGAGCTCTTATCCATTACATCATTGCTTTATGTAGTCAATCAAGTCAGGGGAAAAAGGAACAAGCCAAATAAAAGAAAATGAGTAAATTGTCACCTGCCATCTTAGTGATGAATTTGCATGACCTTTCAGGGGACAGCAGAACTAGGAGAATAAACAGAGAGTGGCTGGAAGGCAAAAAAGATGGTAGCTATGGCTTCAGATGACACTGCTTTCTCTTTGGCTCGGTAGCCACTAGCATAAGTAAGATTAATTTAATTTGCATACCTTGCCATCATATATAATGCAAAACTGATCCAAATAGGAATATATGCTATTTTTATTTTATTGAAGAATTTAAATTCTTTTAAAAAAGTAGTTCCAATTCTCAATTTTCTTTAATTTGAAAAACTACCCAAAAGTGATGGCAGCTTCAACTATTCCAGCTAACATTTAAAAATAAATATGTATCCTCATTATGTCACTTGACAAATAACTTTCAAAATAAAGCATAAATACTCATTTTTAACAGCTCATTTCAATATGATTAATGTGGATTTAATATATTGGGATTAATTAAAAAATTAAAACACTAGAAAGTATTCTTAAAGGAGAAATCCTATTCCACAATGCAGGCTGAGCATTCCCTAATTCAAAAATCCAAAACTTTTGAGTGCTGATTTGATGCCACAAGTGGAAAACTCCATACATAAGTAATCAACACAAACTTTGTTTCATGAACAAAACTATTAAAAATATCAATATACAATTACCTTCAGGCTATATGTATAGGTGGGGTGTGTATGAAATACTATAAATGAATTTCACACTTAGACTTGGGTCCTATCCTTAAGAATTCATATTATATATATGCAAATATTTCAAAATGTGAAACAATCTGAAATCCAAAACACTTCTGGTCCCAAGCATTTTGGATAAGGGATACTCAACCTGTAATAGCTTCTTCCTTAAATACTAATCTCTTATAATCTAAATGCACAGAGATTACTCTATGGCTCACATGAATATACATGAAAACAAATATATCCATCTCCTATACTTGTGGGTCTGTATACCATCTCTTCTACTGGGAGATATATATATATATATATATATATATATATATATAAAATTCTTTCTCAGTTCACTATTTACTCTGATATATTGACTGAGCTCTTATTTAATTAAAATAAAAGATGTTTAAGTTTAAATGATATACTACAAACTAAGGATAATTTTTAAAAAGCTCCACAGGCATGCTTTCTTTGATTCTTACTCTAAGGCAATTCTATACAATAGACATTTGCACTATTTTTTTTCCTTTTGGCAGACAAGGGTCAAAGGATATTTTTAATGTATAAATGTAGTAATGTTTCTTTATGAAGAGGTTTTATTCAGACATTTTAAAAGTAGAAACAATACAGGAAGCATATGATATGTCAAAGATTATACATTCTTTCTCCATATAACCACATCTGAGGCCACATTTGTTAAAAGGGTTCCATTACCAGGGCATTTCTAATTTAGGTACAATCCTTATTAAATTACCATGAAGCAGCAAATTATATATGTGTGTGTGTATATATAGATGTATATATATATACACATACACACATACATCTCATAATACATATCATATGTCTATGAAATCTAAGAGGTATTTTTTCCAAACTATACTTACTAGAAAACAAATCTTTCTTTGACTTTAACAAGAGTTCTAATAAGTAGTCCTAAACACTTTTGAGTTCAGAAGTCTAATACCCATCAGTGGTCTTTTTTTTTTAATTTTTAAATTTTTATTTATTTTTATTATTTAAAAAAATTTTTTTCCACACCCCCAGGCCTTCTCTTTTTTTTTCACTTACATCCTGTCTGGATTTGACATGGCCAATTCGCCAGTGGAAGAACGTTCTCATCAACTCTGTCTTTTCCTTCTGCTTGGCTATGGCATGAGACAAGCTAGAAATCACCTGTGAACAGCAATTAACCCAATTATTGTGATGTTAACAACAACAGCAATTGGTAGAGTGGTCTTCTTACATCAAAAAAATGCTAAAGAGAATAGCAATATAGATCACTACTATATTGATCCAGTTAACCTCATTATTATCTTTCAAAAGACCAATAAACTTCCCCATATGAATACACTAAATATCAAGTAATGAAGGGGAACAAAAAAGGAAAGAAATTTTCATTATGTTTATATCTTGGTAATCACTAGTAAAAAGTTTATGGTATATGAAAATTAATATAGTCATTGACATTTAATTCAGGAAAAACAATTATATGTTTGAAAGTTTTGCTACATATACAGTCTTTATTTGCTAGACTTGAGAGCAGGGTCCAGGTTTTAAATATCTTTCTAGTCCCTACCTTGGATATAGAAGTCCCTCAATATTGTTTAATGATTTGCTGGATTAAACAAACTTATAAAAGCAAATAATGGTCATATTCTGATGCACTCTTTCAGTGATATTATTCTTGTTTTTAGAAAAATTTGAAAGGCTTTTAAATGCTAAGAATATGCTCTCAAAGAACTGAATAGCTGAAATATATTTCTTAAAATGGCCACATTAAAGAGAGATTTTGTAAACCAGGCACATTAACTAAGAGACATTTATTTCTGTTCTTCCTTAAATAATCTCAAAAGAGTAAAAGGGTACACATTCTAAGACATTGGTAATATTCTATTTATTAAGCTGGATGGTGGTACATGGCTATTCACTTTATTCATTTTCATAAACAGAACATACGATACCTATACTCTTTTTGTGTTGATACTTCAAAATAAAAAAATTAAATGTGATATATTTTAAAAACCTTAGAACTGAATGTTGAGGATAACAGATTGGCTCACATTAGTATCCATTGTTTCAAAAAAGCAAACTACATAAAATGCTCATTTTTATATTATATCCTACAAAACCAAAAGATATCCATATTTTTAAAAACCCCAAAAACTTTAACTAGGTCATTAAAACACTTGAATGCTGCTTCTGCAGACAAGCAGCTGCCTGCCCCAAGTCCTTCTCCTCTGAAAGCCACCACCCTCCTATCCATAATAGATGTAGGGGCTGGGTGCAGGGGGAACAGATTTTGTTGCCCATCTGCTTTGTTCCAGAAGCTATCAGGAGGCAAAAATTTAGCACAGACCTGAACCTCACTCTCAAGTTTTTAAGAAGCTAACAGAAAATGAAATAAGAGGTGTTCTCTGTTTTTATCAATAAAATGAAGAAAGACTTCATCAATGAATAAAGACACAGACAGAATTTGAGATGCTTAAAGCCAGGTGTGGGGTTTCTAGCTATTGGGGAGGCTGAGGTGGGAGGATTGCTTGAGCCCATTAGTTCGAGGCTGCAGTATGCTAACACATCTGTAAACAGACATTGCTCTCCAGCCTGGGCAACACAGAGAAAACCTGGCTCAAAAAAAAAAAAAAAAAAAATCTGTGATGCTTAAAATGATGCCTAAAAGGATGGTTTAAAATGTGGATAATGCTGGTTCTTTGATGTTCTCTTAAGGGCAGTTAGGAAGAGAAGATTAGAAAAAACTAGTATACTTACGTTTATCATATACTTTTAAAAAAATATTATTACAAATTGACAAATCATAGCTGTATACATTTATGGGGTACAAGGTAATGTTTTGATTTATGTATACAAAGCATATACTCAATAATCGTTAGTTCTTGGAATTTATTGACTAGCAAGACATTTACTGAATCTCAGTTAAAAAAAGATATACTAAAGAAGACCTCATCTTTTCTCCCAATGGAGATTTCAAAGGCTTTTTGCAGCTCCTTCAATTCGTTGATCTGGTTGCACAGTTGTTTTGAATGTGCTGCATGTTTTTCTTTCTCTTTTTTCATTTCCATTCGGTGCCAGTCAATAAAATTAAGTTTCCATTTACTTAGTTCAGATATGATATTTGTCTGAAAAATAAGTATACTGACAATTAAGTATGTTGTTCCTTAATATCACTTCTTAAAACTACACTGAAATTAAGAAACATTAAAAAATAATCAGAACAAGAAATCAACACAAGAGCTATTAATTTTTTCATATTTTAAGTAATTTTGTATGAAATCTTGTTATTTAAAAAAATATTTAGGCCGGGCACGGTGGCTCACTCCTGTAATCCTAGCACTCTGGGAGGCTGAGGTATGAGTTTCGCTTGAGCTCAAGAGTTCGAGACCAGCCTAGGCAAGAGCGAGACCCCCATCTCTATAATAAAAAATAAAAACACATTAAAAATAAATCATGTCAAATATCTTAAAAAAAAAAAAAAGATCTGTAGTCTAACATATTTAAAAAAAAAAAATTCAGGCCTCATTCACTAAGCCCCTTTGTTTATTCAAGGACTTAATGTCCATATGAAGATGGATCAGGGAAAAAAGAAACACAGGATTACGGCCTAGGCTGAGCCATATGACCAGGCAGTTATAGACAGCAGGGAGTTGATCCTTTCTTCCCCAGACAATTTATCACAGTGTTCACCTTACAACAAATTGCTGACTCTTTTCAACCTGCTGACGGGCCTAAGTAAAAATATCAAATAAGCATGTGTTATCAAAAAACCTGGATGTAAGACATGGTTAACTGAACACAGAACAGTTTAAGTTGTTTGAGGTACACTATTCCAATGGACTTACACTATTATTAGAAGTATGAAACCTGATCCAAGGAGAGAAAGTGGTAAAAACTATACTAAAAGATCATTTCTAGAATTTAAGGTTCCAAATAATAGAAGAATATAAATGCCATATACAGAACTCACATGACCATAATTTCTCCATGAATGTGAATACTTAATTTAGTTTTTTAAAACTACATATTTCAGAAAAACTGTCATTTTCTCCATGTTTTTTTAAATAGTAAAGAATTTCCCACTTTTGCAATAGCTTGTTTTTCCTAGAGGCCACTAATATCACCAAAGTAAAAATAAATTTTCATAGATTTATCAGTTATACATTGTGGTTGCGATAAGAGTGGCTATAAAATGAATATACATTGCTAAAATCAGATCTTTTGTTTCACACAGAAGGAGACATTTTCATTTGTCATAACTAAGATACGGTAAAGGCTCAATATGTCTCAGTCAACATACACTGAGCCTTTCAAAACATCTGAGAAATTCAGTGGAACATGTACAACTGTTCCAGCAACTATTTAAAACCTGGCAATTCAAAGTATGGTTTCTGAACCAGTAGCATCAGTAGGGAGCTTGACAGAAATGCATAATCTTGGGTCCTGCCCCAAACCTGCTGAGTATGAAGTTGCAGTTTAACAGAATCCCCAGATGATTCACAAGTACAAGAATGAGAAGCAAGGCCGGGTGCAGTGGCTCACGCCTGTAATCCTAGCACTCTGGGAGGCCGAGGCGGGTGGATCACTCAAGGTCAGGAGTTTGAAACCAGCCTGAGCAAGAGCGAGACCCGTCTCTACTAAAAAAATAGAAAGAAATTAATTGGCCAACGAAAAATATATAGAAAAAATTAGCCGGGCATGGTGGTGCATGCCTGTAGTCCCAGCTACTCGGGAGGTTGAGGCAGTAGGATCGCTTGAGCCCAGCAGTTTGAGGTTGCTATGAGCGAGGCTGACGCCATGGCACTCTAGCCCGGGAAACAGAGTGAGACTCTGTCTCAAAAAAAGAAAAAAAAAAAGACTGAGAAGCTCAGATTTAGGACACTGACTGTTCTTCTCAGGAAACAAAAGATTTTTTAAAAAACCTTTTAATTCAAAGAAAAGAATGAACAGTATAATCAAGAGCAAAACTGTTACACTGTGTATTAAACAACTGCAATACCTTAAGACCTGAGCTCCAAAGATCAAGTACGTTTTCCATCTTCTGAAGGTTTTCATCAGAAACAAGAAAATCGCTCACAATTACTTCATGGCCATCTGCATGACTAGAATTAGTTGCTGGTGAGGAAGAGTCAACGAAAAGATGTGAACTGAAAAAATCCATGACTGGGTGAGAAGGCTTCCTTGGTGATAACACTGGTGATGACCCTAGAATAAAAGAAAAGTTGTAGCAGTCAAGCCGAATTGAAAATTATTCAAATTGGTAAGGAATCATATTAGAAGGCTAAAAAGATGTCTGCTACCTATGGAGGCTGAGAAAAATGCAGAGAAATTACCTTTCAGGTATACCTTAGTTTGTCTATTTTTAATTTCAGTATTGCTACTGATTTAGGGCTGACTAGCATGATATACCTCCTACACTACCCCCACCCCCCAAACCAATGACCTCTATCCCAAGTAAGGATGCTTCATATATATATCTAGGTCCAACCTGAGCTGAAACTATTATCAACCATACCATATTACCACTAATCAAGTGCTTCCTATTTTTCTGTAATAAAAACATTATAAAGATTAGCTTTCATAACATATGCTAGCCTAAAAAATAGGTATCATTATCTCCATTTTACTGATGAAGAAAACTGAGGTTCAGAAAGGGGTGATTTACCAAGGTCATAGTGGTTGTATATAGGTCATTGTTACTTTATATATTTAACACTGGGATGGGTCTTAATACTACTAAAATTCAACAATAAATAGAAAGAGACTAGTAATTTAGATTTTGAGAAACTGTTGTAAGGTACCCTGTTAGTCTTTTATCACAGAGGTGAGAAATATACACATCTATATATGTATATTTATAGATACATATATCTGTATATGTATGTCATAATATATACATAACTCATCCCCTGTTCATATACAGGGACATGGGGGAGAGCCAGAGCCCAAAAGAGAACTTGTATATACCTCTAAAAAGCACAAAATGGAAAAGTTAATATTTTATCACAAATTTATGCTGGAATTATAGACTATCCATCATCACTTCTCACAAATCTCACATTTGTTATGAGCATTCTAATAAGATGAAAGACCTTTCCTCTCTTCCTTACTGAATGAATCAAACAAGGGCAAATTTACTGTAGAACTTGTTACCTAAAAGTAAATCTTTCAAGAATTCTTTGCAAAATGACAAATCATTCCTTAATATGTATGCTTAGCATAAAAAATATAACAAGGTTTGGGCTAGTCACACTATGAAACATTACCTATGTGTTTTGAGGAAGGTCAAGAAACCCAAAGAACAAGGTAAAATGACAAAATACATGAACATTTTCTTTCATTGGATTTTAATTACTCTAACCATGTCAAGGAAAAAGTCTCAATGTGATTCCAGCATGCTTTTTTGTGGGGGTGGGGTGGGAGATAGAATCTTGCTCTGTCGCCCAGGCTAGAGTGTAGTGGCAACATCACAGCTCACTACAACCTCAAACTCCTGGGCTCAAGTGATTCTCTTGCCTCAGCCTCCTGAGTAAATGGGACTACAGGCATGCAGCATGATGCCCAGCTAATTCTTGTATTTTTTTAGTTGATATGAGGTCTCTCTCTTGCTCAGGCTGGTCTCGAACTCCTCAGCTCAATCTTCCCGCCTCAGCCTCCCAGAGTGCTAGGAGTATAGCCACCACCCCTCTGGTATGCTTTTAAAACTTCTTTAGCACTTGCTCATCTCTCCTTCCAACAAAGACAACGCAGACATCAGGCTGAATGCAACCTTACCAGCAGTATTTGGACAAAATTCAGTAGCTTTGTTTTTGTTGTATTTACTTTTACCATGACTTTCTATATGTAACAAGTGCATGTTAGTTTTATATTATATTCAGTAATAACTGATATAAAGTTTCCTTTTAAAAATGAACTTAAGCTAAAAAGTGGACATATTTAGGCCGGGCGCTGTGGCTCACACCGATAATCCTAGCACTTTGGGAGGTCGAGGTGGGTCGATCGCTCAAGGTCAGGAGTTTGAAACCAGCCTGAACAAGAGCGAGACCCCCGTCTCTACTATAAATAGAAAGAAATTAATTGGACAACTAAAAATATATACGAAAAATTAGCCGGGCATGGTGGCACATGCCTGTAGTCCCAGCTACTAGGGAGGCTGAGGCAGAAGGATCGCTTGAGCCCAGGAGTTTGAGGTTGCTGTGAGCTAGGCTGACACCACGGCACTCTAGCCTGGGCAACAGAGCGAGACTCTGTCTCAAAAAAAAAAAAAAAAAAAAAAAAGTGGACATATTTAACAAAAAACACTAAATGATAGAATAGGTGGTATAAAGATAGGACGAAAATCATTACATTGGTACATAAATGCCTGAAAGTTGGGAAAAAGGGCAGTGGTTTATAAAAACATTTAAATTGGCCAAACTAATATCCCATTAAACCTTTAAAAATACTTGCCCTCTAACTTAGCATTTTAAAAAAGGATGCTACACACTATAATGCACTAACTTGTCTTAATCGTACTATTTTGGAATCTTAAAAATTTATTTTAAATGTTATCACTTATATTGGCAACAATAGCATTTTAAAATCCTGCCAATAATATGCCTTTTGACTCTGAGTAGGCTGTGTCATGTGCCTTCAAGGACAGGGATCCTTGGAGCTATGCCTAGTGTGATAACTGTTCATTATATGGGCTGTTTTAGGAACGCTTTCCGTGCCTCTCACTACATAGAGACTATTCATCAAACCATAGAATGTTGTATATTAATAAAAATAAGCTAAGGAAAAATCATACCATCTGTCTTTGACTGACTTGAAACATTGAAATCACATCCTTTTCCACCGTCCATTGCAGTTTCTCCTAATAAAGGGTTATCTCCTGCTGAAAAGAAAACTTTTTTAAAAATTAAACTGAACCACTCTTAAATAAAATGCTTAATCACACATACCTAATTTAAGAAGGTAGCAGTATGTAACTAAGATTTTAGAACAAACAAAAATACAATATGCTGGGGATACAGGAACACTAAGACAAAGAACAAGAAGAAAGGAAAAAAACCTAAGACTACAATGAAACTTATTATATCATTGATAAGCTCCATCTCACACACCAAATATGGGTGAAAGATAATTCAGTCCACCACAGCATTCAATTCACAATAAGACTAGACTGAGTGGGTGAATGACATTAGAATGTAGAAAAGGATTTGCTATCTTATGACACTGGATATTTCCAGGGGCCTGCTGCTTTTTACTAGGGGCAATCAAACTAAAGTGGCACTGGTTCTCCCAAACAAGGACCTTTGTTTTCACTTCAGGCATCTTTAGTCGATAGATGGCAAAAAGGAAACTGGGAAAAACCTGCAGGAATGGCTGTTGGAAGCTTACATATACTTTGCCAGCTTCGATACATGCTGCTTTATACTAAGCGACGGCCATACCAAGAAGAATAAAGAGAATGTGTGACGATAAATTTACATAATCCAATCTATCAAAGGCTACTTGTGAATCAGGATGCCTAAAAGATATCTAAAATCACTATATGTTGCATGTTTTAATCTCATATTCTTTTTTTTTTTTTTTTTTTTGAGACAGAGTCTCACTCTGTGGCCCTGGCTAGAGTGCCGTGGCATAAGCCTAGCTCACAGCAGCCTCAAACTCCTGGGCTCAAGCAATCCTTCTGCTTCAGCCTCCCGAGTAGCTGGGACTACAGGCATGCGCCACCATGCCTGGCTAATTTTTTACATATATTTTTAGTTGTCCAATTAATTTCTTTCTATTTATACTAGAGACGGGGTCTCGCTCTTGCTCAGGCTGGTCTTGAACACCTGACCTTGAGCAATCCGCCCGCCTCGGCCTCCCAGAGTGCTAGGATTACAGGCGTGAGCCACCGCGCCCGGCCTCAGGCAAATTCTTATAAAAGATAGAAATGGCAGAATTCTTGGGCCACTTTGGTGAAAATTATAAGGCTTCAAATACCCAATGAGTTTGACAAGAAGTATATAAAGTAGACAGTCTCTGACTGTCAATATAGAGGGGGAAAAAAAATCACATGGAAGACAAAATTCTTATAGCACAATGGAAAGGCAGTTCCCACTATCCTACTGGGAAAGCCACATTAAAATTTGACTGACCTAAATCCTTTTTGGCCTGCATCATTTTACAAAGTAGCCTCTACTGCTCTGGAAAGCCCAGGGGACCTATCTGTGCATGTGCAATCTAATTAAATGCATGTAGTAAGAACTTAATTGTGTAGAGCATTTTGCTAGGTACAGCACAAAAACAACCCTGGTAGACTGCCTTCTTGGATTTCATAATCTACGAAAGGCAGCTTATATGCATTATACATTAGACATTTATAATTTAGGCAGAAAAAAGGATTTTTAAACCATAGGAACAGGCAAAAATATACATAATGACATTGAGTGCTTCATGAGCTTCAGTAAGTGGGACAAATCCTTGATTAGTTCCATTTCAAGGAGAAATACAGTTAAGGGTCAGAGAATAAATACCAGTGACCAGATTTCACTCCTGAGACCAAATGGAAGAGAAAAGGAAAGCTTTGCCCTATTCAGGTTTGACAGCACTAAATGGCAAAGTCGTTCAAGCAATTTGAGGCACAACATGCTACAAGAATGCTGTGCTTGGAGGGAGAATAAACAGGCCAATCACAGCACAGCATCCATCTGAAAACACAAACTCCTTTTCTTTCCTTCTTATCTTGCTGTTGTTGTTTTTGTCCCATTCTAACAAGTGCATTTAACCTTACAGAGGGAAACCCAGGCATGAGTGTCAGCATAAAGTCAGGAACTCATAAAATTTCTCATAAATAGAAGGTGTGAACCAAGACTGAGAAAGCAACATGTGAAAAAGGTTTAAGTTGGGGTGCAGCATGAATTTTATCCCCAAGACCAAGCATATGGTATGTGAGATCAGAATTCTTAAGTCCTCGGAATGACTGGCTTTATGGCAATCAGCCAAGTATATCATCAGATCAGAACTCTAGATGCTAAAGAATCTCCCTGTCCTTGAAGCCCCCACACATAGGTAAATGAACAAATGAGGCACACATTTCCCTACAAAATAAAGCCATGAATAACATAATATGAACACATCTACTAAAAAACACAAAAACGAAAAACTAAAAATTTTACTAATAAGTACTAATACACTCATGATTCATGCATCTGTAACATTGTTCATATAGGAAGGTGATCTTTATACTTGTTTATGGCAAAAGAAGTCCTTTTCTTTACAGAATGGCTTGGAAGACATGTAGCTCTATTTTGCAGATGGTTTTCATCCCTGAATAAAGAAATAATCCTCAAAGCAGGGATGAGAAAAATCATCTTCTTAATAGTATGAGACTTCAGCAAGTCAGAGACTTGACAGAAATCAAGCAGAAGTGCAGACACGCAGAAAGAAAAAAAAGGATTTTGCCTGGTGGACCTCCAGGATTTTAGGATTGCAAAAGCACTCAGTAATTGCATGTCATGAGCATGAACCCATTGCTGAAAACCCATTTGTAAGCATGTGCCTCTTAATGAAATTTTAGGAGTGCCTGATCTTGCATTTACATAGTGCCTGAAACCAAGTGGATATCAAAATCACTGGCCAGATTTATTAATTGATTATGAATACTGACTGCTTAAGCAGGAATCATTTTGTGCAATAAAGTACAGTCATTTCAGTATTAAAATGTGGCAACATTTTATTGGCCCACAATTCTATATATCCAGTTACTGTGAGATATAGCCCTTTGGTCAAATAAAATTGTGTGGGTACTTAGTGAATTACAATAAAGTGACATGCATAAAACACAACATGACTAAAATCATCTAATAAAATTTTTCCATGGCAAGTAATAAAGGCACATGTGATTTTTAAAAAACATAGATAAAAAATAACTTATCAGTTAAAACAGTATTACTGCATGTGAGAGTTTTAGAGTGTATTTGGGGGGACAAGGATGAAAGGGTGTCTGAAAGGCTTTGAGTTTGGCTAAAAACTCAAAACTACTGAGTAAAACCTAACAATAAAGTTACACTGAACAAAAAGTTTTAGAGAATTTTAACAAAAAGTCTAGTTGGCAAAACTTAATTTGATCCAACATAAGGTCAAAACAAACTCTATAGTTAATAAAGCAACTGAAAGTCAATAATCTAAATTATCATAAAATAAGATCAGCACTTTATATTTAGCTTTAGTGGTACACAAGCTCAAGTTTCTGGAGGTCCTCACTTAAAAACAACCAGGAAATTCATAAAAATGAAAACCCAACTTTAAGTAGGAACCCTGTGGAGAAAAACACACACACTCAAACACATACACACCCACAGGTAGTTTGCATCAGCCTAGCCCTGTACCAGGAAACATAATATCTTTGATTTAGTGCCAGTCAAAAATAAATTGCAAAATCAATCATACTGCTAAGTATTTCTATATTTGGTTTTATATTTATGAAGATGGGGAATATTTTTTGTGAGTTACTAATTTCCAAAGTACTTGGTGTTAAAGTAATAAAAATTGTTCAGAAAGTAAGCTTACAGGGTTAATTGTCAGTGAATTAAATACCAAATACACCATAAAATAATTACAGGTGGCATAATATTTTACTGGATAGATTCAACAATATAGAAAAATGAATCAATTGTGTGTGACAATGTAACCTTGGTTGAAAATGGTTAATCTTATCCATGGTCCCCAAAATTGGAAGGAATTATTATTTGACATTAAATATTTCTCTTGTAGAAATTCTTTACACTGTTATTGAGGTTATAATAAACTTTTTGTAAATTATTTTTAAAATATATTCAAGTGCTGCACAAAATTTGAAGACAGAAAGCAACAGGAGCACTAAACAAATGCAAGCTGAGAATGCAACATTATTTTTAGACAACATTAGAAAGTTGTTTGAAAATGGGGAAAATGGTAATAGATTATTTAAATAAAATCATTACTCATGACAAAATATGAAAAGTTTTTCTAAAACACAGACAAACACAGATAGTATTTAATAGTCTATAATATTACTTCTTATATAACAAACTCTCACAAAACATAATGCAATTTAATCCTGTACCAGCTTGATTTTTTTTAAAAAAATAACTTGTATTTTACTAAACATGTTTTTTGACATGAGGAAGTTGTAGGTTACATTTAAAAATTAGTACTGACACATTTCAACATTCTGCAAATGGTTTAGAAATAAATAAAAAACAGCATGAAACGTCATTAGATTCCCACCAGCAGTTTATTAATTTATGTATAATTATCATTAGCACAAATTATTATGAAGGAAATGATAAACTACCAGTGCTCAAAACAACATATTCCCCTCAGATGATAAATGTGAATTGGAATTCAATATTTCTAAGTGGGAAATCAATTACAATTTGTTATTTCAAATTATGCTTTCTTCTAAATAAAAAATAGAAAATTTCTAAATAAGCATTTCTAAAATCATTAAAAACTAGACATCACATAATGAAAATGAAATATCTATTTCTAAAGAATAAAAAAAATGTTTCATCTTTTTCATTCAGGAATGAAGGATGGGATGGCAATATGTTTTAAAATATTCACTATTTTTCATATTCACACACACAAAAAGCATTCATCTTTCAATTTCTCTAAGGATCATCCACAAGAAAATAATATAGTCAAAAGGGATCAAAAAACTAAGGGGAAAATGGAGGATGGCTGCTCACTTAACTCAGAATACTTAACAAAAATCAGTAGTGGTATTGGAATTTTCCAATACAGTTAAAGGGAATAGAAGATGATGATGACTCTTTTTCTAAGCTATAGTCACTGTTTCGCAAAGTGGCATTTCAGTGTTCTGCATTATGTACAATGTGTACAACATTGTATTATGTGTGTCATTATATGAATCCAACTTTGTCTTCACACATTTACCTTTCCTTCTCTCTTAAAAAAGATTTCTCAATATTTCACTGACACGGTTTTACTGTTTCTACTTCACTTGGCTTCAATCCTATCTTTAAGTCCTATTTATTTATTGTCACTTGGGGCCTAATTTTGCAGTAACTCCTTACAATAACTCTTCCAGGTCTGAGGATTTTATTTCTGAAATCGGTTAAGCAGACCAGATTTACTAGGCACTTTTCACACTAAATGCCAGTAGAGGACCATGGAAGAGGAGATACACTAATAATAGCTAGCATTTATTGAGCAATTGCTAAGTGTCAAGCATAATAATAAGTACACTACATGCATTGTCATCTCACCCCTCATGTTATAATTATTAGGTGGAAAAAAAATACGTAACTCATAGTGTTCTAAGGGATAAATGAGCTAACATTATGTGAAGCACTTAAAAGAGACCTTCATGCCCAGTAAGAGACCTGGGTATATTAGTAGTAGCTATTATGACTATTATCCTCATTTTAAAGATGATATAACTAAATTCCATAGTTATGTAACTTTCAGCTGTCATACTTCTAGTAAGTAGATGTCAGAATTTTTAAAGTACATTTGTGTGATTTCAGGTACCAACATTCTTAAACTTGTGTCTTTAACACTTAACTGTGTTTTACTGTCTCCTCCTAACTTAAATCTCTGCATTTTTCTTACCTTGGAATCAAGAGCAAGTTAATATGCTGAAAGGTCCTAATTAATTGTCAAGAACTTCACCTTTAATAGGAAACTTAATGGACTTCTAATTCATCAAAACCAGGTGAGATAACAGGAAAAAAGAGCTCTAACTTCCCTTGTGTCACTAGCCACAAAACATTATAACCCAAAAAATAGTAAAAGGAGGTAACTGAGAGAGCACGTAATCACAAACTGTCAACAAAAAACAGATATTCACAGCTTTACAAAATGCCTCATTGTTGATTTGTTTTGATTTTCTCGTTTCAGAATCCCCTATCCTTCTATATTCCAAAATATTAGTTTTTAACATATAAATTAAAAGTAATTTGTGTTCTCAATTTTCCACAATATCTTTTTGTGTCACACATAACCTAAGCTATGGAGGAAAACTTTAAAACTTTCTCATTTCTCTCTTTCTCTCTCTCTCTCTTCATTAATATCTATGGGAAGCTAACTATAATTTTTTTTAGTTTGATGAAAGGATATTCATAGTTAAAGATGCTAAAGCATGAACACACACATACACACAGAATTCTTTCAGCAACTAGCAGGTTAGCAATTTCTTGTGGGACCCAGCTGTATTCTCATATTTATTAGGAATAGCTATCATCATTAAAGCAACTATTTCTTATTTCTGATCAGCCACTAAATTTAAATGTTAGCCCAAATGATAAGGAGTGAAACTTCAAGAGCAGCTGCAGATCTAAGATGACAATATCCTCACATCTGTGTAATGTTGAAATGGCCATCCTTCATCTATCAATTCTTCTGAGAATCTGCAGGCGCATCAGGTAATCACAATAACTGGTGTAATTTAATAACAGACAGGACTATAAAATTTACTGTCTCTATCTGGAAACCACTACAAAATGTTGTTTAAAATTATTGTTTGGTGCTTCGAAAATGTTCGGGAAAACAGAGGAGAAATGGTGACAAGGTATTTTAAAGAATCAAGTGGTAATGCTTTGCATTTTTATGTTAACAAAAAAAAGTTTTTTTCTTTAAATTATGAGAAAATAAGGCCTTGAAGGATGAAAAACTTCTATCAAATAACCCTATTTGGGAAGTGATTACTACAGATTCATAAAGCTAAAGATGCCTGATTCTGATTTGAGTGGTAAATTCAGTGAGAGGCAAAGTAAAGAACCAAACTTAAAGGAGATGAAGGATCACTGTTAAGAAGGCAATGAACACCTTTACTCTAATAAAGAGCCACAGCAATTAACAACTCTGAATCAGTCTTGGGACTTTTATTTAGAAAACTTATAATTCATTTTATTCTCAGTAAAAATAATAGGCCTATCTTCATAAAATAAAAAAATAATAATAAAGTAATACTAGATATTTTTATATCAGTTGCTTCATCTTAAAGATAAGGAAACTGATATCCAGAGAACTTAAATGACATGCTACAGGTTTACTAATGGCTTTATCAGGACTACAGTCCAATTCTCTCCTCTTAGACCCATAATATAGTACTGTAGGAGATGACTGCTACCATGTGCAGTGAGGAAAGTTCTAAGTATTTTTATTTCTTTATATATTACATCCTCCCAACACCAACCAGTTTCTCTCCCCAGAGGGAGTCACCTTTAACTGTTTATTAGCTCTACAACAGATTCCTTAAATTCAAGTATCTTTATAGAGCAGAATGACTCAATAGAGAGTGGCTGGAATCTGTGAAAATCTGGAGATTGCATACCCATTTAAGTAGAAACACATTAAAAAATAATAATATTAAAGCATACTTTGACCAAAGAAATGGACTCAAAGTATTTTATACATTGTCTAAATTATCTTACATCACACTCCCAGCTTCTCAGTACAATTCCTCCTAATATAGTCATTATTCCTCTTATTGGTTATCTTCATAACTTTAAGGACTATATCATCACTGTTATTTCTTATATGAACAATAGACATTATTTATTAACTCCTACTTTTTAATATGCTAATATTCCAATCCCTAACCTTTCCCTCAGTTCTCTTCAGCCCTTATACCTAAGCCCCAACCTCTACCACCTGTGTGCTTATTGTGGCATTGCCAGTGGTGACAATATTTACGTTCTGTTCTATACTCATGATTATCTTCCTCATTACATCTAAAGATTGACTGAAAATCAATCCAAAGTTGAAAATTAGTAAAAACCATTTATATTTAATATAAAATATTGTTCATTTCAGAGCTAAGGAATGTTTGATGACTATTTTCCTTTCTTACATATTCTTTTGCTTTTCCTAGAATTTATACCTTTTTTCCTTTGCACTATTTTTTGTCTTTCAAATACTCCTTAAATATTAAATGGTCAATAATGTCTCCCTTTTGTCCCAGACCCTTTCACCACCAAAGCCTTCCATTTTCTTACACTAATCCTACACTAGATTGAAACAACATGAATTATTTGCCTTCTTGGACTACTTCATAGCTATCATGCCATGTTTTTCTGTTTTTCTTAATCCCATTTTGCAGGGGTTTGACCTCAGGTTACTTTGTAAGAAAGGTTATATTTAAGGAATATATATTATATATTAATATATTTTGTCTTTATGTGGCTCAAAACATCTTTGTTCTATCCTTATACTTGGTCTTTTAGCTGGATATGGAATTCTGAGTTGCAAATCATCTTTCTTCAGAAATTTGAGAATTATCCGCCTATTTAATACGTGTTTTAACTGTATTTTTTGTTTTCCCACTAGATTTCTAATTAGTAGGAAGTCACACTTCACAGAGATTCACCATAACTCATATATTCCATCTTGTTTTTTGTTTTTGTTTGAATTAGTGATTTTCTCTATTTAAAAGTACCAATTTCCCTTACACTATTTATTTAAAAATATTTTAACTTCTAAGAATTTTTTTCGTAGTCATTCAGATTCCATATCATTCCTTGTTTTATGAATGAAACACTTCCGTGAATCTTTTCAAGGATTCTAATTTTTTTTTTATCTTTCTTATGATCCTTTTTTGTCTGTTCTTACAAAGTCATTTTGTTGTTAGAAGTTTCCATTTACCTTGGTCTCACTATATTTTTTATACGTTGCAGAATTTTTGAAAATTTTTTCCTTAAATTATTTCTTAAATGTCTGGTGATCTTTGATTGTTTTATATTTAAGAATGAAGGAAAAGAAAATGCTGATTCCTATGTTCCTAAGTGAGCCTTGTTGACTAAAAGACTTCTCTTTAGGGTAAGCAAGGGGCTGATCATTTGGCAGCGACAGCCTAAGTGCCAAACTAAATGGAGCTTTATTCTATTGTTCTAAGACCCATCCCTAGTTGCCCTCATTGTTCCTTGGCAGTTCATGCAATTTTATTAGTATGTGTTGGGGAGATGGTTGGGTGAGGTAGTGAGAAAAACCTCCTATAGGGATTTTTTTCAAGGGAAGTAGAGTTGGTGAATGGAAGACTGTCTATTCCATCTGTGCATGTTCAATTATTTCATTTCAGTGCCAGTGTCTCATTTCTGTCCTCTATTTTTCTTGGCATTATTGAGCCTCAAGTTTTGGGGGGCTTGTTAAGTGTAGAGTGGCTCCCTCTTCAATTTCAGGCCACTCCTCAATATCCTAGGCAGTTTCCTCTGCCTTGCTTTACTCCGTACAATTCATAATAGTTTCATATCTTTTTGGTCCTTTACTTTAAAGCTTAAATTGATGAGTTTTGAGGAGGTAGTTTAGATAAATATATCTCCATCCTTCCTCTTAAACTGGATATTCACTTGTTGAAAAGCAACTCTATTGACCTGAAGAAGCTACCCTTAAAACTAATAGAATGAAGAAAACTCAAGAACAAAAATTATTACACTATTGCCTATCACCATAATCATAACAATAATAATGTTGTTGAGAATGATTCAAATAAGGCTCTCTGTTGAGATAAATACAAATTGCACATCTGCACAGATCTTAAGGCCCACAGGACAAAAATAATACTACTGATTTCATGTCTGAAATGCGTTATACTCTGTTTTATGTGGGGAATGAGACAAGTGATTAACATTCTCAAGAAAATAAAGATTCATTGAAGTCCAAAATTATTTAATGAGATAGTTGCAAACATCTCATATTTGTGGAGGTTATTTTTCCTTACAAAAGGAATGGAAATGATGTATACATGTTATCCCACTTGAATTAGAATTTTATATAGATAAGAAGAATTTGTGCATTGTAGAAGCAAAATGGGCCTATTGTTGTCTGCAACAGCAAATGAAGTGTCTCATAACTAGCAATTCAATGTGCTAATTCAGCTGTACCATCCAATTACCTACAATTCATCTCAACTACAGTGTACAACAATAAATGTCTTCAAAAAATCTGCGACAAAATGTCTGCTCCACATTATCAAATGGGGAAAATACTATCCATAAGTCCAGCAGTGGATGCCACAGAATGTGAATTGTTAAAATTGTTCATCATAATCTATCAACGAATTTTTTACATGAAGTCAATAATCAGGAGTGAGTAATCAAACATACTGGTTGTTTTATAAGAAAAATGTGACCAAGGCACATGAGAACTGTGTGGCAACTGCCAACTGACCACAGGACCCAAGCACATAATTTTAAAAGTAGACAAAGGTAATGAGATGCAAATTTAGCATCCCAAGCCTCCTGCTAAATGACCTAGATGCAAGAGCTATAGTGTCTGTGTCTTACCTACTCAGAGACTAAATGATGAAATGGACAAAAGCTGTTCTTTATTTATTCAATCTTCTTTCCAGAAGACCAATAGATATTTCAGTCCTGCTACATGAAGATTTATTAAGCCATAGAAGAAAGATAATTTAAAGATGAGAGCCCCATGAAGAAGGAAGAAAGGAAGGAAAGAAGGAGGAAGAGATATGGGCAAAAGAAAAAGAATACTGAGAAGTGATAAACATAGCATATACTTAAGAAAAAAATATAGACATGTACTTAAAAATCTATAATATGAGTAAAGTCTAAACCATGTTCAATGACAGCCTGGTTTTTAATATTTGTCAGAATAAGTAATATATAGTCACATTTAAGACTGAACCATCAAGAGAATCAAACAAATATGAGCCTTAGGAATCCTGGTAAAATTTGCTATGGAAAAAAAGAGAAAAGATTATAATGAGTCTTGAAACTAGGATAGTCAGTAATACCCAAAAACCCTCAATTCATTGTTACTAAGTGTAGATTTTTATTTCTAAAATAAATCAGACAAGTAGAGGGACTTCTCCTTGGGGGTATGTAATTTAAATAATTTACATAATCTAATCAAATAGCAGTCAGTCTGAAATAAAAGTTATCTTTAAAAAGACTATAGAAATGCCATATTAAAAGATTGTCTTGGGGCATTAAACAAAAAAATTAAATAACAGAAAGGTACTGAAAATCAGAAGTAAGGAGATGCATCAGTTTTTTACATATTATAAATGATGGCAAATATTCCATCATATAAAAAGCTTACAAAAAGAAACATTCTTGAGGGGGGAAAAAAGGAAATTTCAGTAATATTTACATAATCTTTTCACAAATATGAATATTTCTTAAAGTAATTTAAAGAACTTCTCAGGAGTATTGCAGGAAAATAAGTTATTTCTTATTTACTTACAGATGCAAATCTTAGTTATGGATTGAAGTCTCTGTGTAGAACTTATTTTGTATTGGATTGAAACACCTATTTCTTTTCCAAAAATTTAAAAAAAATATATTCTTCCTGACTGCAATGCTATATATTAATGATTATTATTAGTATTTTGGTTTGCAGCTAAACAGACACCAAGTCAATGACTCCACTTCAGGAAAATCACTCTGATTTTTCCATGTTTACTGTCCTCTTCAAAATTATCTTGATGTGTTAATCAGGTGCTATGACTTCTAAAACATAAACATTTTTTTTGATTTCCAACTCTAGAGATCTCAGTTTGTGCATCAGGTTTTCTTCCTTCATTTTCAAAGGCAAAACTAACTCAAATACGAAAGAAGACACAGAAATTTGGTTTCCATTTTCAATTCTGCTGCTTCAAGCTTTGTGACTTAAAACAGGTATTTTTAATTACTTGATCAAAATAATATAATTTTTACCCTTCCACAAATCTTCTTACCTTAGGCAACTTACTGAACCTTTCTGTAGCTTACATTCCTTGTCTGTAAAATGGGGATACTAACAAAATCTACTTTGGGGGATTGTTATGATTAAATGAATTAATACCTGCAGAATACCTTAGAACAGTCGCTGGAACACAGTAACTGCCATATTTCATTAAATAAATAAAAGTTAATAAATAAATCTGTGAAATGATATATTAGAGATAGATCACTTGCTTCAAATGTCACTGCACATCAGACTCATCTAGGAAAATGTTAATAAAGATAGATTCTCTGGACTCATCCCAGGCAAATGAGAAGAATCTGTATCAGTGGGACCCGACAACCGGTACTAAAATAAATAAATAAATAAGCTCTAAGGTAATTTGAATTTACAAATTGGCTTGATTTAAATGAGATTAAATAATATTCATTGCTTGTCCCAGGATGCAGACTGGCACCATGTCGGTGACAGTGATTTGTGATTTACTACTGAAAAGGAAAAAGTCATCTCCAATCCTCCACTCATTTCAACCAAACCTGATGCAGTAAACTAAGGGAATTGCTAGCATCTTTCCTAGATCCAAATTTTATTACCCAGACTCACATCTAGACTAAGAATGAAATAAGGTATAAGTTCTATGTCTCATTAAGTCATGGATATGACAACCATGCTTGCCTGGGCAGTGTGGGTGCATGGGGTAGGCAGGATATCATAGTGGTTCAGACTAAGAAGGGTAACCAAGCTCAGTCTACATACAGAATGAAATGTTCTGTGATGAAATTTTAATTAGTCTTGGGTTAAATTAGAAAAATAAGTGCAATGTGGAAACTGTACAAGCAACTAAATATATTCTATTTAAAGGAATATTCTTTATTGTCAGATTCAGTTCTTCCATCTTAGTTGATGTTATAATCATAACATGAAATTATGATGATGATATAAGTGAACTTTTTAAATCATTCTTATTGTACAAAAGAAAATGTTCACATGGAGGTTGGCACTCCATTTCTTAAAAATCTTATCAGTCAATGAAAATATCAGATGGAGAACTGCTAGAGCATTGGTTTATGAGAGAGAAAGAACTGGTGTCATTCCTGGCCCAAACACATATTAGCTGTGTAATTATGAGCAGGTGAGTCCTCATTTGTAAAACGGGAATAGTAATATTACTTATTATTCATATGGTTGTTATAAAGATAAAATGTCGTAAGACCTGCCAGATGTTTACTTACCACAGTATAAGTACAAAGTAAGCATCTAATAAATTTTAGTTACTTTACCAATTTATAACCCATTTCATCATTTTTAATTCCTTCATAAATAAATTGGCATAGATATACCTTCCTTCACATATTTTGTTCCATTTTACTTTCTTTAAACTAATGGTAGTATTTCATCAGGTTCTTGATAGTCATATAAATCTCATCCTCTCTATCTGAAATTAATTATGTAATAAAAACTTCAAGAGCAAATTAAGTCAGTTATTATGCTTCCGATCTAAAAGAAACTACATAATCCTCCTCATATGTCAAAATCTATTTTATTAACAAAAAAGAAGATGTGCTGCTCATAATATATATGCAATTAATATAAGGCAAGAGACTAAGTTGACATTTACTACTATCTTGATTCAGCAGGCTGTGTTTTAAATTCTTATTTCTGTTTACAGTGGCTTCCCACCACATGTATTATGTTCACCAAAGTGCCCACCAACAGTTTAATCACACTTTTCTTGTGATGTTCTACAAGAGCTTAAATAAGATTTAAGTGACAATTGAATGTAATATAATGTATGAAACACAGCCCCAATTAATTCCTCATCATGTTAAAACCCTGATATGATACATCTTGGACAGCTCTCATCTATCTTAACAATGTGCACATCTAAAAATAAATAAATAAAATAAGTCTGAGTATTTAACATAGACATTGTTTAATTTTCTTATATAACATACAATATGATCACAAATATGTTCATACCTATGACAGTAACCATCACTCCTCTCCGTATATCTCTCTCAAGCTATCCTGGGTGAATTAACCATTAATATGGAATGACTTCTAACAACTAATATATTGAATCTTGATTTGGTTCAATAGTGATGGGTAGGTGATTATAGTAGGGTAGACATGAAAAGAGAGCCTGATAGTTCATGAGAACTATACCTATGTGGACATTTGAATGAATTTGGGCCCTTAAAGGAAAAGCGTGTCTTCCTACTTTAACAATTTAAATGTTAAGCCCCATCAATCTCTTAATAATTTGTAGTAATACCTTTTAAAAATTAAGAATGTCAGCTTAAATTAATAGGTCTGAAGACATATTAAGAAAAAAAAAACTTGGAAAACAAATAGCTAAAAATGAATTTAGGGACATGAGAGCATACCATAGTCAGAATCACACAGATGTCTTTAGCCACCTGTAATTAGTTCTTGGTAATAAAGCGAAGATTACTTAAATATATCATTATAAACATACCACATTGAAAACACAGACATAGGTCTAAATCTGGATCAAGGAGAAACAAATGAATCAAATGAATAAAATCAGTTTGGTTTATACTTCTGCTCCTAAAGGTAATTGTTTATAATGCCCCAAATGGGTGACCACTATTACTGAATTAACATGTGCACTTATTTTTATAAATTTCCTTGAATTCTCTTAAGCACTAAATTTCACAATGAAAAGCTAGACTCTTCAAAAACAGTTATGCCTACAATTGAATGGCAGAAGTCCTTAAACAAAGTCCTTTAAGATAGAAATTATAAATAGAAGCCTAATCTGATAAAATGATAAATGATTTATCAAAGCAGACAGTGTCAGATCTTTAAATATGATTTATGTTTTCAAACACATGCTGTGTGTGTGTGTATGTGTGTGTGTTTGGTTGAGGGTTGGATTTTCTTAAGAAATCCCATCAATAGGTTGTCAGAGTCAATATGAGTATATATATGTGGATCGTGATTTGATGTTTCACGTATGTTTATTCTGATGACAGAGCAGAAGGAAAGATTTAGAACCAAAGCCCAGTTTAAGTCCCTTGATAATTAAACATATGGTCACTCAGACTTCAAAGTGGTGATCCTGTTAGATCCCATTAGATTTAAGATCTACATGTTCCTTCTGATAAGGACACAAACCCAAAAAGGTGATATATTAAAAGTCACAGTCAAGAATGTGTTGGTTGATGCAAGAGGTGTCATTTGAGAATATGATGTTTAATAAGGCAAATTAGTAAAAGCTCACAGCTATAGGAACTGTCTGATTTCATAAAGCACATTGAACAACTATTAGAGACATATAGCACTATTATTTATTTTATATGGTAAGATTTAATTCTATTCACGCTTTATTCTCAAGCATTTTCTTTACTATTCTTGTTATTTAGAAACACCAGTATTCTCATTTGTCCAATTAGAAAGAAAATATCCATTTGTTGCTTGGTCTATCACCCTCTTCTTAAAATGCCAAAGTTTTTATAAGCTGCACAATCTCAATAACATGCAAGTGTTCCTGTCACAACTACCACCTCTAAAACTGAAGTTGACATGATAGAAACTTATTTTACTCTGACATAACTGTTTAATCTGAAATGAATGCACATTAAGCTAAAAAAGTTAAATGCATAAGTTAAATCTGTAAAATATTAGAAGGCATGGCAAACAATATCAGAATGTCCACTTTCACTATTTCTTTGCTATTTTTAAATACAAAAATTGGGTAAAGTTCAAGTGATTTATAAGTAATATTTTTAAAGCAAAATTGCCTTGAACATGCTTCTGCACAATACTCATGGTAAATCACCAACCGTTTTAAGAAATGACAAGCATATCATCAAAAAAGTTATATTGCAGCCCACAGCTTCCTACTAGTACATTGAATCAGGAGGCATTATGTTTCCAGGTACTTTGGCAAATTCTCATATGCATGTAGTATCACATCTCTCACATATATTCGAAGCTGTAAAGGAATCTATAAATTATTTAGGGTAAGTGATTTAGCTTGCAGATCAATTTATAGCCTCCAAATATTTTAAGCTGATATATCTTTTATTTATATTAAAAGAGAGAACATTTCACTTGTTAAAAACCACATGAAAGTGTTCACCCCAAAATGATGTCATGTCACAGTTTACTTTCACACAGAAATATTGAGAGATGCCACCATTCAAAATCTCTAAACTAATTTCTTCAATTCTGCAATGATTGTTAAAGAATACCAGTCAAGTTAAAGACTTGCAGAGAGGGGCAAATTCAAGCAGTGAGATGAGCTAGAAAAAAGCAGAAGACTCCTGTTTCAATATCCCTTCTGCTAATTCTCAATTCTCATTCATAAAAGACTAAATGAACAGAAAAAGTGGGAAGTAGAATTCAATTTGTAGTGTGGAGGCTCATGAGCATAGCTGGGTAACTTGCAAGCCTGCACACAGCTGCATGCTAATCAATACAACCAACAAGTTTTTATTAAGCATTTAACTAGCTTTCCCACACTGCTCTAGAGTCTGCATATCTGTGACCAGGTCTGGTCCCACTCTAGACTTTGTGACCCAAAATCTATACCAGCAGTACCCTATAACTCCTTTAGAAAAGATTTCTCTCTTTCCTCTCCAAAGTGGATTCTGAGACACAGTACCCCTACTTAAGCAAGTAGCTTAAGGCCTGGAATGGGATGAGCATCACAGAAATGGTGAACTAAAAGGATTTATTTAAACAAGCAAGAGAAACAGGGAAATTCTAAATGAAATTGAAGTTGGGCAGGGACATAAGAAAGAGATGTGAAATCCTGATTTGTGGCAAATAGCGCAGGGAAATGCACGTTTTGTTTTATGTTCAAAGTCTGCCTCGGGCTATGAAAATTCTCCAAATCTATCCAATTCATGAATCAAACGAACACGGTTTCAATATTAAGGTTCTAATTCTGCAGGAGAGGAGGAATTTGTATAGATCAGAGGAAAAGGGAAGATTAGTAATGCAATGCAAAAGTCATTCAGGAAAGAGAAAGGATGTGGATAACACAAGGAGAATGATCTCAGGAAGGTGAGAGGTCCAAAGTAAATAACCAATAGGTTGACCTTACTTTTCAATATTCTCAAACCAGCAGGTTTCCTTTAACACTAGAGGGCCTGAACGCGCGCCTGCACACACACACACACACACACACACACACACACACACACACACACACACGAGGGAGGGGGGAGAGGAGAGAGACACGCTGAGAAAAGGCAAAGGCAGCTTTCACATAAAGCTAAAAATCGGGGGACCACAAGGAAACCAGAAATTCCAAGAGGGATTTGGAGGTCAAGTATCTCTAGTTCCTGCAAATAAAATCTCTAAGTTATTTCTGGCAAGAGTGACCACGATCTCTCCCAAAGAAACCGTTCTCCTAAGGACTAAGTGGATGGCAGTTTAAGGCAGGCATGCCTCCTCCGTCCCCAAAGCTCTTCTCTGCTAGCAATACCTTTGCCTGACGAAATCTTTCACCCATTCGAGGTTAGTTTTCCCTGAACCCAGAAGCGTCTATGTTTGCCTGCCTACTCTCTCTTCTGTGGCTGCCTATAAAGGCTGGCAATCTAGACTCTGCACCTGAAAATTCAACTAACCACAGTCAAAGAACTGGGTACAGGGAGGGGCTCCCGCAGCTTTCGCTACCCAGATCAGCAGCCTCAGTGCGCTCGGGTTCGCAGCAGCGCAGCGCCCTCGGACCTACGAGGGGAGGCTGGCGCGGCGCCCTCCGCTCTACCCCTTGCGCCCCTCACTCAGTCCAAGACAGCCCAGGCAAGGGCAGGCTGCCTCCATCTCCGCGTCCTCGCCAACCCCAAGCAGGGAGGTCTCTGCACCTAGAAGTGCCCAGACTGTGGGCTGGGGCATGCTCCTCGACCAAGGCGCCCCCGGGGACCAGCGGGCTGGTGCTCCAGTAGACGGGGCAGGGAGATGGCAGAGGGAGAAAAAGATGGGCAGCAAGAAGCTAAAACAGAGAGAGAGAAGAGGAAAGAGGGAGAGGGAGAGAGAGAGAGAGAGAGAGAGAGAGAGAGAGAGAGAGAGAGAGAGAGAGAGAGAGCTGCAAGACGGAGAGACAGGCGGAAGAGACAGAATAAATGGGACACAGAGACATCCCAAGAAAGAAAGATAAGGAAAGAGAAACACGACCTGGGGACGGGGGTGAAGGGTGAGGGAACCAAGACCCAGAAAGAGAATCAGAAACAGAAAGAGACAGAGACACGTAGAGAATGAGAGGCAAGGGGCACCAAAAGAGAAAGGCAAAGGGAGGCAAAAAGAGAGGAAGGCAACCGTCGAGTAAGACACCCAGGACCCAGAGAGCGCCTAGTGTCGGGCTGAGTAGAAACGCCCTCACCGCAGCCCGCCGCTGCCCGCGGCTGCTGAGAGAAAGTTGCCAGGGCGGGGAGGCCGAGCCACCCCACCGCCCCGCCGCCCAGCGCACCAGAACGCAGAGGGGCCAGCGCCCCCCAGCTCAGCCTAGTAGCCGAAAAGCGGAGCAGAGAGCGGGCGGCAGCAGAAAGTTCCGCGCCTGGAGCTCCTCCCGCCGCACCTGCAGCCGCGAGGAGAGCGCTCCCTCAGCTCCCGGGAGGCCGCCTCGCCAGGTCCGCCAGAGCCCCTGTCCTTGCCCCGGGACCAGCCCGGGGCGCTGGACTCCGCGCCCTGGCACTCTCTGCGGGACTTCGTGGGGCTCAGCTCGGGCACTCCGGCAGCCCAGAGGCGGCTTGTCCCAGACAACCATGAGGAAAAGAGGGGCAGCGAGAGAGAGACGGAGACCTGCTATCGTGGCCAAGGATCCCGCGAAGACGGCACGGCAGTCCACACACGGGATTCAGCCTCCGATCAAGCCGGGCAGGCGCCGGCGGGCCGCACCGAGTGCCGGGCTCGCAGAGCCCGCGCTCACCTGGAACCCG
Source organism: Lepilemur ruficaudatus (assembly GCA_963574885.1). Lineage (NCBI taxonomy): Eukaryota > Metazoa > Chordata > Mammalia > Primates > Lepilemuridae > Lepilemur > Lepilemur ruficaudatus. The sequence goes on along the minus strand of CAUYRT010046365.1, from coordinate 34,575 downwards.
CGCCGGCCCGCGAGCGCCGCGCGCAGCCCGGGCTCCCGCCCGCGCCTCTCTTCACACTTCCCCGCGAGCAGCGCGAGCCGGCTCCGGCCTCGGCCAGCCCCAGAGAGGCTCCCTCATAGCGCAGCAGCGGGCTGGAGGGCTCCGCGAGCGCGGCGAGAGCGGACGCCCAGGCCGAGGAGGCGCCCGAGAGCGAGCGAGGGCTCCTAGCACATTGTCACCTCAGCAGAGCCGCCGCCGCCTGGTCACTTCGCCCCCGGCCCCCGCCCCCCTCCCACCCCGGCCCGCTCCCTCCCAGCCCCTCCTCCTCGCGCGTCCCTCCCCTCTCGTAGCCCCAGCCTGGAGGCCTCTCACTGGGCTAGTATCATTTACGTAACCAGCACCCCCAGCCTTCCTCCCTCCCTGCTCCCTCCCGCTCCTCCCCGGGCTGGGGCGGTGCGCACCGAGCGCGCTCCAGCTGCTCCTGGAGCTGCGGCTCCTGCGATGTGCACAAGTCCCGCGATACTTGGCAGGCACGGCCCCCTAGAGCAACCGTGGGGTCGACTCTTCTTCCCGGAGAGCGCCTCGCGACCCCTGCGCTCGGGCCCCCCGGCGCGAAAGCCGGCTTACGTGCACCGCGTTCGCCCGACGCACCAGCGAGCCTCTCGCAGAGAACCGGAGGGTCAGGGACTGCCCTCGGGGAAAGCTCCAGCAACCCCACCCTTGCCGTCCGTTCTTCAATGGAGAGGTGCTGCGGTGAAACTTGAGGTTCCAGCGCCCTCAGGCAAAAAGGACAGAGTTTGGCCTCTTGTCCATTACGGTTCCTACACCCGGACAGGATGCCAGCGTTCTGGTTGGCGGCGGCTACTGCCACCGAACGCTCTGTGAGAGAACTGGGAACGCAGAGCGCTTCCTTGTGCTCTTCAGGGAGAAGTAAAGAAAAAAGTGACTCTGTGAATTCCTGTTTCAGTCAGGAAGGTATAGTATTTAACACACACACACACACACACATCCCGAAGTACCTGAGCGCCCGCATGTCTAAGTTCATGTGCTGTACTAAATGACTTAAAATATATGTAAGGACTTTAGAACAGTGCCTGACACAAGGCACAGACTTACTAGCATCTGGAAGACGTTGGTCCTATTGTCATTGCCATGTGGGAGGAACTCTCCTGAGAAATTGGAATTGCTGAGCTTAAGTCCCTGCTTGGTCATTTATTCACTGTTGGTTGTTAGTTAATTTTGGCCCTTGGCTTTCTTCAATCTCAGGTTTCTTATCTGTAAGAAGTAGTGACAGGGGCCCTTTGTTCCTCTCACAGTATCACTTCACGTGTCTTATAGTTTATTTGGCAGAACTGGGGGAGGATTTGACCGCTACTTAAAAAATATTAAGAGCCACATTTTACAAACATATGATACTATTAATTATAATCTAGTATGTCAATGACATTCTTGATTATACCCATGAAATGCATTTTCTAGAGACATCTTTATATCTTTTCATGAATCAATTATCATTCAAATTTGTATGATAATATCTATATTAATGTCTCTTCCTACATTGTCCATCTTACCCCAGCATCACTTATGGAACATCTACCAGAGGTGTTTCTGTGCATGTTTGAGGACACGGAGTCCCTCTCATAATACCAGGGACACTCTGAAGTTTCTCTCTACTTCTCCTCTAGTGAGTTCCAGTTCTGCCATCAAGTAACTTACCTCTCCATGGTATGCTGAGAAAAACTGTGGATCGGCAGGTAAAAAACTGGGGTTATAATAGTGGGCCAACCACTTAACTAGTCGTTTTTTCTTGGAAGACATATAAGCCCTCATCATTACAATCTTTATCTCTTTTTTTAAAAAAAGGAATAATACCATTTTGGAACCTTTGTAGTAATAGTTAATTTAGGCAACAATCATAAATTTACTTGGTAAAAGTTGTATGTGTGACTGGATATTTACATAGTTCCAAAGTACCTCCCTAAAAAGTATTAGGTGTTGCTCATAACACATCATCCCAAAACGTATTGGCCCTAAACAATAAACATCTATAATTTCTCAAGGTTCTGTGGGTTGTCTGAGAGGTTTTCTGTCCTGGCTGGTTCAGTTTAGGTTAGAGGTCTAGAATGGCCTCTCTAGCCTCTCTGTCTGGTGGTGGGCAAGCTTATTAGTCTTGGAGTCAGGGCTTAGCCGTAATAGCTCATCTTTGTTCAACGGGGCCTGTCGTCTCTCAGTAGGCTAGTAGTAGTAGTATTAATAGTTGTAGGGTTCTGAAAAGCAACAAGTGAGTATAAGCTCCAATGTGGAGCACCTTTCAAGATTCTGCTGACACACATTTGCCAATGTCCCATTAGCCCAAGAAAGTCACATGGCCCAGCCATGGGTAATATAATCCATGTCTTGATGGGAGAAACTGCAAAGTTGTATTGAAAGGATAATACACATAAGAATGAGAAACACTGAGGCCATTTTTGTAATCTATCATAGATTCTTAATTGCAAATGAATAAAAAATTACCTGTAGTGGTAATTTTTGACATTACCCTAACCAAGCAATCAAGGTCAAAATCACCAATAGTGGACCAGTGACATTAGGCTCATGATGTGATACACTGAGAAGTGCTTAATATTATTTATTTGGTATTTCAGACAAAAATGCATAATTTAATGTAATCACAAGGAAGCAAAGAAAAATTGAAATTGTAGGAAATTCTACAAAATATCTTGTCTGTACTTTTAAAAAATGTCACTATGATGAAAGTCAAAGAAAAGATGAGAAACTGTTCCAGATTAAAGGAGATTAAAAACACATGATTACTAAATGTAGTGTGTAATCCAGAATTGGATAGTGAACTGGGAAAAATATCTATAAAGGAAATTATTGGGACAATTGGCAAAATGTGAATAAATGCTATAATATCTAATCTGTAGGCTTTTTATTTATGATGCATTGTAATTACTTTTGTATCAATAAGTGAATAATTTTACATTTCCTTTGAAGTTTTTTTTTTTAAATGGAGCAGAATCTTTACCTATCTCACAGGAAGAATAAATGTAGTAATTTATCTGAATAAGTGTTGAAAATAATAAAAAGTTATATTATAATTTTTTTCAAATAGAAAGCTAGGACTTTACCTTTAATCAAAGGGGAGCTATTGCAAGTATTTGTTTAGATAAATAGGATGACCAATATTGCACAATTGATTGGCTCTAAGGCATACAGTGACTTCGATGGATAATATATTAAAGACAGGGATATGAGTTTAGCAGCTACAATTGCCCATTCTGTGATTAACCAAGGCCCTAATTCAAATGAGATATAAATGCTTAGATAAATATACCTTGCTGAAATTAAATTATCAGGTTTTAGCAAATTATTAGAAATGAAGGAAAAGGGGAAAAGGTGTTAAATCATTTTAAGATTGGATGAAGAGGACAATGGAGGTGCCATTATTAAGAGAAACAGAAAACAAGAACTTTATTTCCGAAAATGAAATGTAATAAGTTTTTTCCTAATTACAACATTTCAGAGGGTTCTCATTGCCTTTAAGAAATAGTCTAAAATCTCTAACATGGCTTACAAGAATCTGTATAATCTGGGACTCTGCGTCCCTTCTTACTGCCTACAATGAGCTAAGCACTAGGGTAGGTGTTGAAGACAGAGTAAAATAAATATGGCTCTCATGAACTTAGATGTATATTCATCCAGTGAATATACATTGAGTGCTTATAGTATGGCAGTTATTTACTAGGAACTGGGAATATAGCAGTGAGCAAAATGACAAAGACCCTGCTTTTACGAATACTACATATTAGTGAGCTATTTCCTAAACAGATAACAAATAAATGTGTACTTATGTCAGGTGGCAATAAATTCTAGACGAAAATTGAAATGGGTAAGAGCTGAGCTTTCTAAACAGTGCACCACAGATGGTTTATAGATATGCCATGACATATTGATCACCTCACCCATCAAAAGTGGCTAAGTAGTATTGCTTCAAGTAACTAGATCCCATAGTCAGGTAGCTTCTGGTCATAATAAGTTTGTTAAGGGCTTCTTGGAGAATAGCCTAATCATACAGTTCAATGTATAACCCACTGTGAAAGGGGACAAGAAGGTTGGACAGTAATTTCTAGTGGAGATAGCTCCAGCTAATAGCCCAAAGTTTTAGCAACATAAATATCAGGTAATTCTATTCCATATGCTGTTGATTTGCTGTTTTAGTGGTAGCCATGTCAGCTGCAGATTGACTGTTCTAATAATGCATGAATATTCTTTGAATTTAAATTTTATCATTATGTCAAATAGATGTGATAAAATTCATGTATAGCCACAAAAAATTAAAATTAATGAGTTAAAGGGGAGTTAATATATTTTAAATACCATTTTAACCAATGTAAATATTATGTTGATTATAAAAGTAAATGCTTAAAATCATTGTCACCTACTTGTATAAATCTTCTCACCCTTTATAAAGATCAAATATTATACCATTATTTCAAATGTCATTATCAGGAAATAGTGTAGCTATTTCAAGCATACAATGTGTTGTTAAATGTTGAATTCATGGAAGCAAAATCTCAAAATGTTTTTTTTTTTTAATTTTGTTTGGAAGCTTTGTGTGACTCAGTAGATCTTATCTTTACTATATTTTTTCTAATAATTTAATAATGTGAAGATAATGTAATTAGTTTAAGCCCCACATTGACACACTCAAATTTGCTCTAGTTTATCTCATGATCCATAAATCCCTGTATCCTTTGTACCTAACACAGTGGCAAATTTACATTTTTTGCTTAATTGTGTAATTACTATCTCCATTACACGCTAAGATACAGTCGGATGTATGAAAGAAAAGAATAGGTTTATTTGTTTATAGTGGGAGGTGGTTGTTACAGCTTCATTCAAAGCATAGTGCCTTTTGTATTTTACAGGGTATCCCAAAAGTCACCATATATAGGTAAAATGGGAAATTGTAGCTAAATGTACCTTTATTTACAAAATATTCATTACAATTTTTTTCCTTTGTATGGAGACTTTGGGGACATCCTGTATTTCAAAGCTATCTAAACTTGTGTTGAATGGGTAAATTAATCCAACCATCTATTAGTCAACAGTTAAACTTTTCCTATAAACTTTTCTGGTTTTGACCTTCTCTTTCCACACTAGACCTTTTCTCTCTGTGTTTTGAATTCTTAGTTGAGCAGTAATTATTAGGGCCAAATAATTATTATTGGAAAACCAACTGATTTTCAGCGCACAAAGATATTTCAGTACCATGGAGAGCAACAAACAACTGTCTGCCACTGCCAACCAAAGATGTGGTCACTCCAGCCTAACCTTACTATTTAGCATACATTGACAGAAAAAGTAAACAGATAGAAAGTAGGACAATGTGGAAAAGACTGATTATACTACTGTTCAGCATTCATAAACAGAGATAAGTAAATAGATGGAAGGCAGGACAATGTGGAAAAGCACTGGCATTCACTTAAGGGAACATGGTTTTGCTGTCTCTGTATCTCCATCATATCAAAAGGCAAATTAAGTAAAATGTAAAAAGCTATCATAGGTAAAGTCAAGAAGTAACTACATATCTACAATCTCAAAAGTTTTTCACTACATATACCATATGGACATACCTCCCCTTAGAAGGTGAACCCCTGGAAGGCGGGGACTGTTCCATAGCTTCCCAGGACTGAGTGCAATATGTGGCACATAGTAGATGGCCATTTATTCATTAAATTTATGTACTAAATTGTATTATGCTGTCAAGAATATTTCACTTCCTTATTAAAGCTTATGAATAATTCATTAGACTGGCAAAACTATTTTCATATTTAAGAATCTAATTCTTTGCTCTTTAAATTTTGAACATGAATGTTTATCAAAAATAACTAAATAGAAAGTAAAATTTATTGGTTTTCATTTGGAATTTGTTTTAAAGCTATATTTAAAATACCTGCCTCTCGTGTGAAGGCTTTTCTGACGTGTTTTAATTACGTGTTTGAAACTTTACTTGTAACTCTAGCTTACTAACTATAAAAACCACAAAATCTTTTACCCAATAGATAGCTTATGGTATGACTTAACTCTAATTCTGTAAGACAATAGCTTTTACATTTGTGAACTGATGTCATACAGAGTTAGAGTGAGTTAGATGTAAAGAACAAAGTATCAAAGCCACTATTTTTAAATTTAAATATTTAAAAAGATTCCCAGAATTATATTAGATTTTTATCTTAAGTCTCATTTTTGTTTGCCTCTCCTATGCAAAGCAATTATTTATGTTGCAACACAATGTGCAAAATAAGACTTAGTGTACTGGATAAAAAGATTTTAAATAGACAAACTCATAAATTATTTAACATTTAACAGGGAACAAAAAGTGGAAACTATTAAGTGGAATGTCACAAATTTTGGTCCTGGGCCCTATCTAAATGCCTGTTTAGAGTTTGGATAAAAAGAAGGACACATGTTTCACTTTAAATTCACCTATTTTGCCAAATTGATATGAAGAGGCAATTTTCTCAATATTAAGTGACAGAAGAATGACTCATCCAGTAGGAAAAGTTGACTACTATTAAATGTGAGGAATTCTATGAAACTTAGCTAAATAAATGAAGGAATATTTTTCACTTTATTTTCAAAGATTAGAAGTTCATATTATACTACAGATCAACTCTAAAACGGTAACATGTTATTAGGTTGTTTCATTAGTCTAGAGTCATAAAAATTCATTAATTCAGATGTATGTATGTAGTAATTACATTCTGATAAACAGCTGTATATATACAATACTCTCTGTATATATACATACCCTATATATACATATACATGTAAATATATACAAATATATGTATTTGTTTTGAAAAATATAAAACATTTTACAAATGTAAGTGCTTTAGTAATAATAAGAATAGTATTAAAACTTAACAGATTGTTGAGAACAAGAAAAATGATGAACATTTAAATAATAAGCCCTGTGATTCTAAGCTTATTATTATTCGGGAAGAAATGGCAGGGTAGAATATGTAGCAATGTTTTAAAGTACTATTGCCTTGAAATAGTCATCAGTATAATGTAAAAACAATGAAGCTTATTGGCCACAAAGAATACAGTGGTATACTCTCCATGAAGAATTCCATAAACATAGGAATTGATCTTTCACAATTTATAGTGAAAGATATTAACAATTGCTCAAATTTGTAAAGAAATAGACATGAAAGTATTTAAGTGTATATATGTCCCAGGGATACGCAAAACAGTTCTGCAAGATTCTTTCTAGACTTTCAGTTATATTAATTTGACTGAAATCTCTAAATGAAAGGTCATTACACATGTGTGTAGGTACCTGGGTGAATCTGTGAATTGTAATATAATTCATTTTTTATGATGTGAATACCCAGAGTTATCTTTCTAAGTGTGAAATTGCTGTAAGACTCTTGAATGTGAAAAATTAGCTCTTATAGCTACCTCTCATAAAACGTACAATGGGACTAAGTATGTCATGTGGTATGAATGGTGGTATATTATCTTTTAAGGATTCTTCAGCACTGAATAATAGAAATTTTTAGAATGGTTAAAAATTTAAAACTTGAAATAATACTTCCCCCTCCCCAAATCTGGAAACCATGTGAGTTGCCTGTAGCTATATTAAAAAAAATTGATATAAGACCAGGTATCAGAGCCACTAGGCACTCATTAAAGAAAGGAATGCACAGTAAACTGTACTAGAATAAGCTTTTCAAAAGTGGTGCTTCTGCTTCCATTTCCATCACAAACAAATGAAAGAAAATTGTAAATGAAAAATCACTCTCATATTCATTCACCAACCTATACAAAGTTTTGTTTTTTTTTAAATATTCTACATATCATCTTTCTTCTGAGGCTTAGAGATCCACAAACAAATTGTAGACTTTAAAGCAGATATGGACTAAATATCTAGTTCTGTCACTTAGCAGCTATGTGACTTTGTCTGTGACCCTCTGAGAAGTAGTCACTTTGTTGGTGAAATAATTATACACTATGTACCATAATGGATGTTTTGAGAATAACTGATATAGTATAAGGAGGATCTTTAGTATATTACCTGGCTCATAGTATGTATTTTATAAGTAATAGCTATTTCTAAGTTCCCTGCATTTTCAAAAGTATTGTTATCAGCTATAAAATATAATGGAGGCTTAAGGTGGATCCAGGAAGGTTTCATGCTCCTTGCCATAGGGACAATTTAGGAGTACAAATCCAGGTAATCAACATTTTTGGATATATATCACTGCTCTCTCTGTTTTCTGCCTCCTTAAATCTCTAAATTCAGTAATGGTCCAAACTTAGAATCAGAATAAATATGTGTGCTTCTGTCCCTAGACCAAATTCTTACTCCTATCATTTGCCTTTGTGCTTGTATGTAAGTATCATATACACACCATGCATAAGCACACACATGCACATAGATTCCCACTTAAAATGTAAGCTCTATGGACTTTTGACTCATTCATCATAGAAACAGATAGAACTGAGTGCCTCCTGCCATTTAGTGAGTGTCAAATGAATAACATGGGTTATCATATAGTTCTATATTTTTATTTCTTCAATAACCACTTTTTATCAGGAGAAGTTGGCTTTTATCAAGGTATCTTCTTTATCAGCCTTTTTACTGACCTTCTAATTAGGCAATGAATGCTCCTCTCTGTGGAGAGGATTATTTTGCCAACAACCACCTTCTGAACCCTACATAAGCTTTGCATATAGTAGAAGAGGATGGAACTCAACTAATTTTCTCCCATATAAATAAACAAGCAACTATATCCCATATCCCTAGTTTGCACTGAAGTTTGCTTAGCTGACTTTGGCAAGTTCAAGGATGTTCCAAGCTTGCTAAGATGTGAATAAAGAAGGAAATGCTTAAAAAGGAACAGGAATAGAAGCATGATCTGTTCATCAGGACTCAACGAACTGTGATGATAACTCCAGAATTTTGCAAATTCAGAACTTTTCTTTACAAAGTATTATGAAAGATAACCTTCATTATATCACAATGTTTAGCCTTTTGTCAACCCAATTTACAGAGTTTCAGAAGAAAGTATAAAATCCCTGTATAAATTCATGTAATTGAAAGCAATTTACTTGTCCATTATTCAAAAATGAATCACCTAGGACTTCTTTTTTCCACTTTTAAAAATCAACTTTTTAATGACTAAGTTTGTTATCAGTGCCAATGGAAAGAGGAACCAATTTTATACATGTGAATTATGAACCTTACCTGTGATATACCACACCATAAAACTATTTAAATAGGATTTTAAACCAACTATTATATTTATACTAAATTGTATTGCAGCATTTACCACTGGTGACAAATCCTTTCATTAAAAAGTGTAGAAGTGATGTCTTCTAATCTTTAAAATAAATATGTATTCGTTAAATCAAAATTTAGAAGAGTATTTCAATAATACTTAGAAAGTGCTCTCCAGTTTGCATTCCATAGTCACTGCCTATTGTTCAGGGCCAATATGTTTTTGCTTTTTTTCCTCCTAAAGTTAAGCAAAAGTTTGACAATGTTTTATTCACCTGTTTCTTTTGTTAATTATTAACCTTTCATATTCTGAGATTAATATTAAGAAAAATGTTGCCAGAAATAGCTTATTGGGGCTTAAGCAACACACATCAGTTTTCTATTTGTCTCTTCTATTAAGGGATATATTTCCAAATAATTTGCCATATTTCAAGACTCAAGACAGGAAAATGAAAATCAGCACCAAAATATGTAGACTAAGTGAGGAGAGAAAGCAAGCAAGACCCTGGTTTGAGACTTGTCTGTTCATACAAAAAAGACCTAGCTACAAAGACAGACAAACGAGTTGGAACAGTATTCAGTGACATGGTGATTCCTGTCAAAAATCTGTAGACATAGATTTTGTCTATGTGTATCTTCGTATGTTGGAAAATAAAACAAAAGAAATCAATGCAACATTGGAAAATTAGGATATAAATATGTCAAGAAAGGCATGTGATTTTCAAGGAAAATATAAAAAACATTTCTGTGTGGAGGTGCAGAATATTCCTATGTGACTAAATATGCAAACTCTATCTTCATTCTTTTCTGCCACCCATCTGACTTCTGTAAAAATGGAAGATCATGACCCTTTATATAAGTGGTGAAGCCGAAGACAAAAATCACAGTTTTTACTAATACTTTAGCCCCATTATTTCTCTCACAGCTGCCTCTTTAATTCTTTTGCCCCACCTTCCTTGGATTTGAGTTAGTCAACACTATAGGGATATTTCCTTGAAATTACAGTGGCTGACTTTGTTTTCCTCTCTAAAATATGCATTAGCTTATGTTTTCAAGTATAACATAAATAAAGAAAAGTTCACAAATCACATGTGCATAGCTCTTTGAATTTAACAAAGTGAATGCATCTTTATACCAGTGGTACACTGGTAAATATATAACAAACAGCTCCCTCACACACACACACACACACACACACACAAAAAAAAAAAAAAAAAAAAAAAACCACACATTGAAAAAAAACTCTGTTTTAATGATATGAATACTCCCAACATGGTGAATTTCGAGCTGCCAGCTTGATGTCAACCAGCTTGAAAAATTCAAAAACTTAACAATGAATTCTTATACTATGAGTCAAGCCAGTTATAGCATATCACTAAAAACCAAGGAGTCTCACCATGATTCCCCCCCAATCAGTATTTCCCACTTTCCCAGGGGTGGCCAGTATCCTGACTTCTAACATCTACTTTTGAACTTAATATAAAGGAATCATATATACTACTTTGCATATGCTTTCTTTCCCTCACTTTTCTGTATATGTGATATATCCATATTTCGAATAGCAGTAGTTCATTCAGTTTCAGTACAATCTACTATTCTATGCAGTGCTATAACTTATAGATCTACTTTAGAGTTGGAAAACTCTAGATTATTTAGATTATTTAGTTTGCAAACTTTAGATTATTTCCACCCATTGGTTATGAAAATTCTTACACATGTCTTTTGGTGAACACATGTACTCACTCGTCTGTGTGTAGACTCCTAGGAGAAGATTGCTGGATCACAGGACATATCAACTTTATTAGAAACTGTCAAAAATGATTTCAAAGTAATTGCATGAATTTTTATGCTAACATTCAGAGTGCATAGGAATTCTAGTTTCTCCATATCTTCACCAAGGCAAGGAATTTTCAGTCTCTTCACATTTTATGCATTCTGGTCTGATATATCCCATTTTAATTTCAGTTTTCTCTTCCCTGATGACTGGTGTGATTGAGAACATTTTCATGTGCTCATTGAACTATATGGATATTCTCTTTTATAAAATGGTCTATTGAAGTCTTAGATTCATTTTTCTTTAGGTTTGATTGATTCATAGTTTTTTATATATTCTGAATACTAGACCTTTGTTGATGGCATGTATTAAAAATACCTTCTACTCTGGGACTTGCATTTTGATGGAATTCTTTAAAAACAGAAATTTCTTACTTTAAAATAATTTTCTGTTTATTAATATCTATCTATCCACCTACATACCTACCGTTTATTTGTCTACCTATATACACAGCTTTATCAGGATAGAATTTATAACACAACTTACCCATTTAAAGTGTATAACACAATACATTTTAGTATATTCACAGCACTGTTTAACTATCACCACATCAAATTCTAGAACATTTCATCATCCCCAAAAGAAATCCCATATTTATTTGTAATCACTCCCCACTTTTTGTCCAAGCTTCATGAGCCTAAGACAACCACAAATATTCTTGTCTCTCTATATTTGCCTATTCTGTATTTTTCATATAAATAGAAGCATGCAATATGTTGTCGTTCATGAGGTTTCTTTCATTTAGTATAATATTTTCAAGGTTCATCCATATTGTACTATGCATCAACACTTTATCCCTTTTTATAGCTGAATAACATTTGATTAGATACATATACAACATTTTATTTATTCATTCACCATTTAGGATATTTCCACTGTTTTGATTATTGTGAATAATGCTGCTATGAACATTCATATAAGTTATTTTGTCAACATAAGTCTTCATTTTCCTCATGGAATTGCTGGGTCATATGGAAACTCCACGTTTAACATCTTGAGGAATCGTCAGACAGCTTTCCAAAGTGTCTGCACCGTTTAAAAAGTCCCACCAACGGTGTATGAGGTTTACAATTTCTCTCCATCCTCAAAAACACTTATTATTATGATCTTTTGATTATAGCCATTCTAATAGGTGTATAGTGGCATCTTGTTGTGACTTTGATTTGCATTTCTCTGATGGCTAATGATGTTGAACATTTTTTTTCATGAAACTATTGACATTTGTAATCTTACTTGGAGACATGTCTGCTTAAGTCCCTTGCCCATTTTTTTGTTTTGTTTTTCCTTTGCCCGTTTTTAGTCATATTACTTTTCTTTTTATTACTTCATTCTAAGTGTTATCAATCTTTATTTTATGTTTAATGTGTCAGGTATCCTGTTTAAGCATCTTTTCCCCACCTGTAGATCATTAGGTTATTCCCCCATGTTAATTTCTAGAAGTTACTCATTTACATTTGACACTTCAATCTATAATATGTTGGAATTAATTTTTATGTATGGTGTGGACTGAAATTAACTTTTTCCACATGGATATTTAATTGATTCAGCATCATTGTTAGGAAAACAATTTATTTCCTTCTGTTCTGCATTTTCAATTTTGTTACAAATCTAGTCTTTATATGCATGTAGGCTTCTTTCTGGAATCAATATCATCCCAAGATCATTTTCTATACTTGCCACAATATCATGTGGTCGAAATTAATGTATCAATAGTATGATAATGTTTTGATTTCTATAATGAAATTTGTCCATTTTTCTTTCTCTCATTCAAGACTGACCTGATTATTTTGGCCCTTCACAGTTTTTTATACATTTTAGAATCAGTGTGTCAATTTCTACCAAAATATTTTCTTGGTTTTGTTTAAGTTATATTGAAACCATACATTAATTTATGGAGACTTGATATGTTTAAAATATTGACTCTTTTTATTTGTTAACATAGTATATATTCCCATTTATTATGTCTTCATGCTTTGTTTCAGTTGTATTTGAGTTTGTCTTTGTGAAGGTCTTATATATTTTTATTACATTCTGAGAAATTTAGTTTTATTTAATAATATAAATTGTATTTTTATTTTTGATTTCTTAATATTTCTGATTTATAGAAACATTATTGCTTTTTATATACTGATTTTTGTATCTAGCAACATTATTTCTAATACCTTATCTGTGGTTACTTCTAGACTTTCTAGGTTTTTTATGTTATGAGCAATGATCACAATTGTACTTCTTCCAGACATTTATATTTGCATAGCTTTATTGAGGTATAATTAACATATTAGAGACTTCACAGATTTAAAGTATATAATTTGATAAATTTTGGCATGTGCATATACTCTTAAAACCATTACCACAATGACTAATAAATATATTCATCAGCCCACAAATTTCCTCATGTGTTTTTATAATCACTTCCTTAAAACCATGTTACTAACACCATTTGCATTCATAGGCAGTAATTATTCTACTCCCTGTTACTAAAGACTACTTGTATTTTCTAGAATTTTATATATGTGAATTATATAGTATATATTATTTTTTATGACTTATGCCATTCAGCATAATCATTTTGAGATTCATCAATGCTGCATTTATCAATAGTTTTAATTAAACCATTTATCAATGGTTTTAATTGAGGAGGGATATTCTATCATATTTCTCTCACTATATATATATATCCATTCACCCATCCATCTAATTTCTATCTGTATCTCAATTTTTTTTTCACCTTTTGCTGAATACTTGGGTTATTTTCAGTTTGGGGCTATTACAAATAAGAGTGCTATTAACATTTGTGTGTAAGTCTTTGTGTAGATATATGCTTTTATTTCTCTTGACTAAATAACAAGCAGTTAAATGGCTAGGTTATATGGTTGTTATATGTTTAAAGCTTTAAGAAACTGTCACACTGTTTTCCTAAGTGGTTATCCATTTTACATTGTATATACTTCTGCTGTTGCATGGAGTGTTTGATAAATAAGTCAAGTTGCTTGATAGAGTTATTTAAGTATTTTATATACTTGCTGACTTTCCATGTACATTATTAAAATCTCCAACTATTTGTGAATTTGTCTATTTCTCATTTCAGTTCTATGCATTTTCCTTTATGTATTTTTCATCTCCGTTACTAAGTATATAAACATTGTAAGGTTTTGTCTTATAGATGAATTGACCCCTTACTTAGTATTCAAATGTCCCTTATCTTTGAAAATATTGTTGACTAGGTAATCCACTTTAATATTGACATAGCTACTTCAGCCTTCTTTTGATCACTGTTAACATAGAATGTATTTAATGTGTGTTTCTTGTAGACAGTATACAGATTTTTTTAAATGCAATCTAGCAATCTCTGCCTTTAATGTGTTTAGATCATTTAGATATAATGCAGTTATTAATATGGGCTTGAATCTACCATGTTCCTCTTTGTTTTTTATTCATTGCATCTATTATTTGTTTCTTTTTTCTTTGATTTCTGTCTACTTTTAAATCGAATAATTTTATGACTCCATTTTATCTCCTTTTTTTTGCATTATTAGCTGCAACTCTTTGTTTTGTTATTTTGACAAAAGATTTAACGTTAATATAATACATCTTTAACTTATCACAGTCCACCTTCAAGTAATATTATACCACTTCATATATGGTGTAGATCTTACAAAAGTGTACTTTATTTCCCCCTCCCAGCTTTTGTGCTTGCTATTCTTGTCATACATTTTATTTCTTCATATGTTACAAACTTCACAATACATTGTTGTTCTTTTTGCTTTAAACAGTCCATTATCTTGAGATTTGTTTAATTATGAAAAATGGTCTTTAATATTTATGTGCATCTTTACAAATTCTAGTGTTCTTAATTCATTTGTATATCTGCAGAATCCTATCTGGTATAATTTTCCTTCTGCCTAAAGGACTTCCATTATCATTTGCTACAGTGAAGTTCTTGTAACTATAATAATTCTTTCAACTTCTCTATATCTCTGAAGTCCTTATTTTGCCTACATCTTTGAAAGATATTTTCTTTGGTTGTAGAATTCAAGATTGACTGTATTTTTCTTTCAGTATTTTAAAGATACTGCTTTACTCGCTTATGGTTTGAATTGTTGCTGAAAAGAATTGTATTATCAGTTTTATCTTTATCTTTCTTTGTAATGTGCCCTGTTTTTCCAGCTACATTTGAGATTTTCTCTTTTTTGCTCGTTTTAAACAATTTTATGATAAGTTATATTGTGGTTTTCTTCTTCTGTCTTATGCTTGAGGCCGTTAGGATTCTTAGAAAGAACTATGGGTTTATAGTTTTCAACAAAGTTAGTAAATCTGTCATTATTTCTTCAACATTTTCTCTCTCACTTCCCTCACCCTTGTATGGAGTTTCTAATTACACCAAAGCTACTTGAAGATGTCCCACAGATCCTGATTCTCTTTTCATTGTTTTCTTAGTCTTTTACCTCTCTATATCATTACTTTTAGTTTATGTTGCTATTTTTCAAGTTTAAATCTTTTCTTCTGCATTGTCTGAAGTGAATCTCATCCTGTGCATTTCTTACCTCAGAAATTTTAGTTTTCATCTCTAGAAGTTTAGTTTGGGTATTTTCTGGTATGGGGCTTTTCTATGTGTCTGTTAAACATGATCAATTTTTTTCTCTACCATCTTAAATATACAGAATTAGTCATAAAAATTGTTTTAATGTTCATGTCTACTAATCATTATCCATATCTTTTCTATATCTCTTTCAACTAATTTTTCACATCATAAATTATATTTCCCTACTTCTTTCCTGATAACTTTATTTATTTATTTATTGACACACCATCTCACTCTGCTACCTGGGCTACAGTGTGATGGCATCATCATAGCTCACTGCAACCTCAAAAATTCCTGAGCTAAAGTGATCCTCCTGCCTCAGCCTCCCAAGTAGCTAGGACTATAGGCATGTGCCACTGTGCCCAGCTTTTGTTTTTTTTTATTTTATTTTATTTTATTTTTCCTATTTTTTGTTGAGACAGTGTCTGGCTCTTGCTCAGGCTGGTCTCCAACTCCTGGCCTCAAGCAGTCTTCTAACCTCAGCCTCCCAAAGTGCTAGGATTACCAGTGTGAGCACCTAGCCTCCTGATAACTTCTGATTGGTTGACAGACACTGTGAATTCTATCTTTTGAATTTTGAAATTTATTTATATTTTTATAAAATTACTTGGGCTTTGTTCTTAAATATATTATAGCTAATTTTTTAGGAAATACTTTTATCTTTTTGAGGATTGCTTGTAAGCTATGTTAATCAGGACCAAATGATAACTAGGGCTTTCTCTCCACTACTGAGATGGAACTGCAATTCTGGTTATTCTATTTAGTGTCTTCCTGGTAGGAACAGGAACTATTCTCAAAACCTGTGCAAACTCCAAGGATTGTTCTCTCTGCTTCTTTTGAGTGGTTCTTATCCCAGACTCAGAAAGTTTCTTAGACACATATGTTTATAAGTACTTAGCTGAGTACTTAAAGGGACCCATTACAGATTTATGGAGTTTTCTATGCAGCTCTCTACTCCTTAGATCTTTGCCTTTCAAACTCTACTACCTTGTCCTCTCTGGAGTCCCAGTTCTGTCCCCTCTACTCAGTGAAACACCTGGGTTCTCCTCCCCACATACTCATGGCCACAAACTGGGGCAATTGTCACACTTATTTATTTCCCCTTTCTCAGAGTCACTGTATTCCATTGCCCAGTAATCATGGTCTGAAAATTGTTGTTTCATGTATTTGTTTGAAACAGAATTCTAATTATTTTATTTTTGTTGTTTTCTTGCCTCATTTCATTGCTAAGTAAGAATACAATATTGAATTCACTTCATTATTGAGAATAAGAGGTTTAAGAGCATAGTTTCTAGTCTTGCTCCTATTCTCTAAAGAAAAGCTTTAGATATTTTACTGTTAAGTATGATTTTTTTGTGTAGGATTTCATCTTTCAGTTTAAGGTAGTTTCTTCTATTCCTAGTTTTATCAGGAATATGTTTTAACTTTTCTCAAATGCTTTTTCTGCATGGATTGAGATGATCATGTGGTTTTTATTCCCTTACTCTGTTAGAGTGATAAATTATGTTGTCTGTTGAATATTAAAACAACTTTACATTACTGGAATAAATCCAACTTGATTTTGATGTGGTAGCCTTCCATATTTCATTAGTTTTGGTTGCTAGTATTGTATTTAACTATTTTTGCAGCTAAATTAATGAGAGAGATTGATCTGTAATTTTCCTTTTATCAATGTCCTTGTCAGGTTCTGGGGTCAAGATTTTACTGGCTTTATAAAATAAATGTTTTCTATTCTCTGGAAGAGTTTCATGATTTTAGTGTAATTTCTTCCATAATTGTTTCTGACTTCTTGAGGTAGAACCTTAGAGGTTGATTTTCAGCCTAAGACTACCTGGTGGACACCTTTGAAACCTTACTCAAATCTTCTTGCACCCCTTTTACCGGTGCTGTGTGCCCATCTCCCAGTTTCTGTGTTCTTTGCTGCTAACAATTTGGAGCTACAAATCTATTCAAATGATTACCCTCAGTGTAATGAAACTGCATCTGTGTTTGGGAGCTTAAGTCCCCCTAGCATGGCACATAGATTCCCCCAAAACCTTTTTCCAGTGTCTGTCCCCCAGTTTCTGGCTTGTTGTTGAGGCTGTCTGCAGAAAAGTGTATTTGGTATACTTGAGCAGCCTTGACTATCCTGAGAGCTTGAAGTGCCTGGAAATTTACATCTCACTGAAACAGACCGTAGTCAATTACTGACTGATTCAGAGGTCCAAAAGCCAGCTTTCTTGGCTACAGATAAAATTCATAGAGATGAAATTTTAGCTTTAGAGCTCTCTATGGGATCAGACAGTGGCTGTCTTTAGGTAAAATCACATATCTTGGCTTTTTACACTTCACCAAACTGCTTTCTCCAATCCTTCACCTGTTTCTGTCTGGAGCCTTTCCCAGTAAATTGTTGAATTAAGGAGTGCTTATGGGAGAAACTAACTTAAGACATACTACACGTTTTCCTATAAGCACTGCTTTAGCTTGGTAACATTATTTTGACAAATATCCTATTTTTATTACCACTTAACTAAAAATATTTTCTAATTTTCATTATAGTTACATCTTTACTCCTGGGTTATTTAGAACTGTGTTGCTTAATTTCCAAGTATATCGGAATTTTCATGTTATTTATTTGGCATTGAGTCCAAGCTTATTTCCACTGTGATCAGATAGTATACTGTATATGAGTTCCTTTTTTTTTTTTTTTGGAATTTGTTGAGACTTTGCCATATGTTTCTTGTTCACTTTTTATTAGTTTATGGTGGGATATTATGTATGTGTATTGTGTGTGTTTGTGTGTATGAGCTCATATATTTGTTAAACATGTTATTCAAATCTTCTAGAGTCACTGACATTTTTGTCTCTAATATAAGTTACCAAAAGACTTGTATCATTTATTATGCCTGTAGTTTTATCTAGTTCCTCAAATCTCTAAATTCTTCCTTTCTATGTAATTTGAGGGGAGGGTAGTATTAGATGCATTAAAATTTATAATTGCTATATAACTCTATTCTGATAGATAACCCCCTTTTTCATTATGAGTAATAATATATCTTGAGTAATGTTGTTTACCTTAAAGTATGCTTTGTCTGATACTAATTTGACTACACTAGCTTTTTTATTCGTTTTTACATGGAATATATTTTTCCATCTTTTTACATTCATGTATACTTATATTTAAGATAGCTCTCATATAAACAACATAAATTATGTTTTGTTTGTCTATACATTTTGGAAATCTTTATTGGAGAAAATTGTGTTTTAATCTAGGCAGCTTCCCAGGTTATCCTATTCTAGCCTTTCAGAATCTTTGAGCTATTTTTTAATATTATAAATTTTCAGACATGCAAATTGTGTCTTGTTTCATGGAGATTCCACTGTCTTCCTTCTTTCCTATGGAAAAAGTTTTTTCCTCCTATATACATACTTATTTCATTATTTCTTATTTATAAATGTGCCTGCTCTTTGGATTTTCTTTAAGCTGGTTTGTTACATGTGTCAGGTTAAATCATGAGTTAAATAAACTCTTTAACAAGTGTTTATTTTTATATCTGTTAAAGAGTCATGAATCAACTGAAAAATATCTTTTAATGCTATTTTCAAATTAAATTATTTAGGCCATTTGCACCTAATATAATTTCTGCATAAAATTATATCTAACATCTTACCTGTGTTTTCTAAGTTTCCTACCTGTTTGCCTTTCTTTTTCGATTAATCAACAAATTTCATCATTATTTTTATCCCTCATTACCTTGTTAATAATGCACTCAATATTTCTTAATGAATACCTGCAGACATTCAATATACATTCTGTTTTTATCTCTTCCCTGAAAATGGCAGTATTTTTGACAGCAATTTCTCCCTTTACTTCCCTCCTACTTTGTGTATTTTATAGACTTCTATCTGAATTCTATATATACTTAAACTCCAGAGGCAATTAGTACTAATGTTTTAGGAAACATCTATTTTTACTTCCCATACATTTATCCTTTCCATGAATTCATATTTATTTTTGTATTCTTATGTTTTCATCTGGAATCATTTTGCCTGAAGAACTTTCTTTAGTATTTCTTTTTACTGCCTATCTGCTAATAGGAAATATCTATATTCTTTTTAGCCTGGAATAGTCTTGAGTTTGCCTTTATTTTTGTTGGATATAGAATTTTAGGTTAGGAGTTTCTCTCAGAACTTTAAAGATGTCATTTCACTGTCCTATTTTTTCCTTCACTTCTGTTGAGATATCAGCTCTTGGTTTTATTTCTTCTTTGAAAATAATACACATTTTCCTTGTCTATATTTAAGATTTATGTTTGGTTTATAGCAGTTTGACAATAATATTATAGAAGTATGGTATTTTATATTTTTCTTGCTTTCAAAGAAATTCATGAATTTGTGGCTTGATATCTATTGTCAGTTCTGAAAAAAAATTTCTACTATGTCTTCAAATATTGTTTCTGCCCTTTCTCTCTACTCTCCTCTAGTACCCCCACAGCATCATCACTGTTTCATGTTTACATCATGTCTCTTAAGCTCTTTTTATGTGTTTTCCATCTTTTTTACCCTCCATGTTTTAGTAAGGATATGTACTATTGATGCATTTTTCCAGTTCACTAAACTTTTCTTTTGCTATTGCTTAATTTTCTGCTAAATACATGTATTACATTTTTAATGGAAGCTATTGTATTTTTTTTTAGTTCTAGAATGTGAAGTATATCCTATCTTATATATCTCAGTTTCTTGGTGACATTTTCGATTTTGTCTTGTATTTCCTTGGACATATTGATCTCACGTATTTTAAAGTTCATGCATAATTACTCCAATATCTGAATTACCTATTAATCTAATTTTTCTCCCAAGTTTTCTTTTTACCTTTTTTTTTTTTGTAATTTGCCCTTCTTTTGGCATGCATGATTTTTATTTTTTATTGCACTCCAGCCTTTGTATATTAAAAAAATAAAACATTAACTCATGTTCTGGCTGATATAATTTCTTTCCTGAAAATAAGCAGCAAGTTTTGCTCTTTATCAGGCAGTTTAAGTAGAAAAATTAAAAAAACAAAACAAAATGAAACAAAAAAAAAACTTCTTCCAGCTTGGAATTGAAGTTGTTTTCCAGTCCTTTGTGAGAGCTAGTATATTTCTAGTTCACCCTCCCTCTTAGGCTGTGACACTTCCAGGTTCCTGAATGTACATCTTGAGTATTATCCAGGACCTCTGCTCTTTGATGCTCCCTAATCTCTAACATTTGTCTCATCAGCCTGCAAGACTGTCAAAATTTCTATTCAATTTCATATCCATCAAGTGTCCCTCTTTGTTCAACATATTGGCCTCTCAGCTCTGAGTGACATGAGTTGGCAAATAATTTTAAAAGGAACAGGGATAAAGAATGTCAGGTTCATTTCAGTTTACTTCCCTTCTTTCACATTCTGGTTCCCTGGCTGGTTCTCTGATGCGGTAGGAGAGATTTTTTTTTCTCCAGCTTTCTAGTTGTTTTTGGTGGCAGAATTGTTCCACAACAAACTATTTTATCATTATAGGAAACAAAATCTCTTCCAACCCTCCACCCTCTTCCCTCATATCCATTATACTTTCTTTTGTGTAGGAAAGCACACCCCTAAGATTTTAGTACTTGCCTAATTTGTCTTCCCTTGGGGGATCAACAAGCTTAAACCTTAATCCTGAAATATGCCAACAATAAAAATCATAAATGTAAACATCATCTCTTTGTGTACTTTCTTTCTAGTGTTAATGTGTTAACATGTACTTCTAGATCTCAAATATACGTTGTTATAGAAATAGACCACTTAATAAACAAGGACTTTATTATGATTGTATACTTTCAGATGTTTATACTTAAAACTTGACATCTAATCATAACACAGGTACTCATGTGATTTTCTCAGAACATAGGCACATGTATAGAAAAATTGTGAGAGAAATAGGGGAAGAGGAGAAATATTATGCAGTGTATTTCAGGAAGTACTTCACCTTTGGAATGAGATGTGTATGTCTCAAATCCTGGTTTGGCCAATTGCTATGTGACTAGCATATAGTATTTGTACTCATCAGTTTTCTTCTTTGTTAAATCAGATTCTAATATTTAGTATTATGATGATTACATAAATTTAAATGAAATAATGTGTATAAAATGTTTAATTCAAAGTTATCTTGACCCAAAGTGCTCAATGAATGTTAGTCACATGCTTGTGTTCTTTATGAATTTCCTAAATGAAGTAAAATTGTCTAGAAACAAATTAGAATTATACTGGAAATTTTGGTTTTAAAAGAATGTTTTATTTTAAGTTGAATAGCTATATGTTTTTAAAGATGGTGAAAATTTTTGCACATTAAATATATAAGTTACACTAGAGAAATGATATGAGCTTCAAAAGGATTCCTCTATAGGAAGAAAAGTATTAAATAGCTAAAGTTCTTATTGAAGAGCCTTTGTACTTAAAGTTTAGTTAACTGCCAAGAGTAAGTAATAGGGTCATAAACCATCTAGAAATTAGGAGTTATGGAAAGTAAACCTTTAAATCATTATGAGACTTTAAAATATATTCCATTAAGTAATAGAAAACCTTGCAAATGTAAACAGAACTGATTCTGAAGTTGTTTCAGAGAATTGTGACAGTTTACAACTTTAAGATATTTTATTGAAAAGATAAGAATTCTCAGCTCTAGAATGGTTAAAAGTAACTTTCCAAGGTTACAGACACAAAAAAGTAATGAGAAATACCAGTTTAGAATATGTACTGATCACCTGCAATTTACCTCTTTAGTTGTACTCTCCATCCATCTGCAGTCTGCTCTGGGCTCTGAAAAGCTTCTGGTTGAGTTTGTCCAATGGGCAACATTAGGAGGAGATTAGAGGGGAAGCAGGAGAGTGAAGTCAGGGTATATAATCTCCCTACTGTCTCCCTCCAGGGTCATTCCGGCTGACTCTATTTTTTGCTTCAGGTTATATTTTATGCCAGGCAATCCTCACCACACTGCTGTTATAAGCCACTGTTATAAGCCTCAGGATATCACACCATCCCTTGTGGTTTACCTATGCTCTGCCCTTTATAAAGCATTCCTCAAATTACCTGATTGCAATATGCCATCTTTTTTTCTGCTAGTACCTTGATGTGCAGAGAAATCGTGTCTTTAACTGGGATCTCAGAATTTTGTGGTTCATTAGTCAACATTTTCTCCTTCTCAATATGGTGATTAGATTATTGCTGCTCTGAAAGTTATTGACTGTTACCCAGATTATACTAGAATGATCTGATTCCCAAGTATGTTCATAAGATCAATCATTCTTAACACAATGCACATTACTATTTTTCTTTCTTAACATGTAGTTTTAGTTGTAAAAATAGTTTTTTACATATGTAAAAAAATGTTTTAAGATAATAAGAATATAACATCAAAGATTGTCAAAACTCAGAGGATAAATGATGTACCCAAAACTGCTGAATGAAATGCTATTGCCAATGGATTTCTATTACACTGTTTTTTAGCTTATTTGTTTAATTATTTTTCCATTTGTAATCAAAGTTCTTCAATGTATTGGAGCAACATTATATAGGAAAGTGTAGGTTAATGAATAAGTAATAACTGCAATGTGCCAACCACATTAATTGGCAATAAAGAAAATAAATATAGTTCCCTATCAGGAATACTTTCCCCAGTCTCCTATCACATCACCTTTTGAAAGAAATGTTCTAAGTCAGATTCTTCCCATTACTAATTCATCTTCCTGTGACAAATTTAGTTGTTTACAGAACAAGTTTTTTTATGATTGTGGCAGTACACTCACTTGCTTAAAAAATAGAGTTTTGTATACTCCCTGTTTTGACATCCCTGGATTACAGGCAACCCGATTTATGGCATTCCATACTTACAAATGGGCTCCCAAGCTTCCCATAAGGAAAATTTATAATTAACTAATTAAATTAATCATTCAGGATCCAGTTTCTTTCATGCACATGAACAAACCCCTATGGTGTAAGCAGTTTCTTGGCGCAACATCTTTACACTAGTGGCTAGTCTCTGTTTATATGGTCACTTATGCACAGCATCACTTTAGTCTTAATTTTTTTATTTGATTTTGTGAGTCTGGTGTTTACCCTTATGACCATGCCTCTAAAGTAAAAGTCCATTGCAAGACCAGGTGAGCCTGCAATGAAAAGAAATGTGATGACAGTGGAAACAAAAGTAGAAATAATTAAATGTTCAGAGAAAGACCAGACACCATTATCCATTGGGAAAGCATTAGGCTTCAGTCACTCAACTATCAGAACAATTATAAAGAATAAAGTGAGAATAATGGAACATATGAAAGGCAGTGCTCCAATGAAAGCATCAATTACTACTAAGCAGTGTGGTGAATTAATTATTGAAATGGAAAGGTTATTATTGATTTGGTTAGAAGATCAAAATAAACATAACATTCTTATTAGCCTATGAATTAAAAGAAGAGCACAATAGTTTCTGTAAGTTGTTATTACAGTACAGTATTATTATAGTATTGCAGTATTATTACCATATTACACTATATTATTAATGTTACCACATATAAGCCATTATAGTATTGTTATTATTATTATTACCATATATACGCTGTTCATCAGGGATCCGAGTTATATACAGATCCTACCTAAAGACATTCTCAGGAATGTACCTCCTCCATAGCCCAGGGACTGCCGGTAATGAATGCATAGTGGATCCTTAGTGGTTCAGAAGAGAAAGTCCATTTAACATGGGTCTATATTTTCCAGTCTCCAATTTTATCAATGATGAGAAAATAATGAAAATGTGTACTCCAAATAGATCATAAAAAGTTCAGCACCTATTGAAGCTGCAAATTTTGAAGAATCTGTTAGGTACACACATTTCATGTTCAAATATATTGTGTAGCTTATATAATTCATACTTAAAAACTTTTTCTTGTGTAATACACTACATTAGCAGAAGGAAAAATAAAAATGATGTCATCTCAATAGATATAGAAAAAGTGTTTGATGAAATTCAACATCCTTGTATGATAAAAACTCTCAAAGGATTAGGTATAAAGTGAAACTGTCTCAATACAATAAAAGCCATGCATAACAAGCCTACAGCTAACATCACACTCAACAGTGAAAGACTGAAATCTTTTCCTTCAAGATCAGGAACAAGACAACGATGTTTACTCTTGCCACTTCTATTCAATATATTAATAATACTGGAAATTCTAGCAGTAGAAATTAGGCAGACAAAGAAATAAAAGGTATCTAAATTGGAAATGAAGAAGTAAAATTGTCTCTGTTTTCTCATGATATGATTTTGTATATAGAAAACCTTAAACACTCCACCCCTCAAAAAAGAAATACCTTATTAGAAGTAATAAATTCAGTAAAGTTGCAGAATACAAAATCAGCATACAAAAATCAATTGTATTTCTATACACTACAAAAAAACTATCCAGAAGTATTAATAAAATAATTTTATTTATAATAGCGTCAAAATAAATGAAATATTTAGGAATTAATTTAACCAAAAAGGTGAAAAATTTGTACACTGAAAATTATAAAACATTGATGAAAGAAATTGAAGAAGACAAATAAACAGAAAAATGCTCCATGTCCATAGATTGGAAGATTTAATATTGTTAAAATATCCATACTACCAAAAGTGATCTAAAGATTCATTGCAATCTCTATCAAAATTTCAATGACATTTTTTACAGAAGTAGAAAAAAAGAATCCTAAAATTTTGGTCAGGCGTGGTGGCTCATGCTGTAATCCTAGTACTCTGGGAGGCTGAGGTGGAAGAATTGCTTGACCTCAGGAGTTCAAGACCAGCCTGAGCAACAGCAAGACCCCGTCTCTACAAAAAATAGAAAAATTAGCTGGGTGTGGTGGCACGCTCCTATAATCCCAGCTACTCAGGAGGCTGAGACAAGAGGATCACTTGAGCCCAGGAGTTTGAGTTTGCAGTGAGCTATGATGAAGCCACTACACTGTACCCAGGGCAACAGAGAAAGAACGTGTTTCCAAAAAAAATCCTAAAATTTGTATGCAATCTTAAGCAAAAAGAACAAAGCTGATGCATCATACTACTTGATTTTAATGTATATTATAATGCTAGAGTAATCAAAACAGTATAGAACTGATATAAAACAGACATATAGAACAATTGAATATAATGAGGCTCAAAAATAAATCCACACCTATATGGGCAACTTAACTTTGACAAAGGCACCAAAAATACACAATTGGAAAAGGATAGTCCCTTCAACAAATGGGGTTGGGAAAACTGGATATACACACACAAAAAGAATGAAATTGGAATCTTATCTTACACTATACATAAAAACCAACTAAAAATGGATTAGAGACTTACACATAAGACCTGAAATCATAAAATCCTAAAAGAAAACATAGGGGGAAAACTATATAAATAACATTGATCTGATTATGATTTTTTGGATTTGATATCAAAAGCACAGGCAACAAAAGCAAAAATAAAGAAGTGGGGCCACGTCAAACTAAAAAGTTTCTGCACAGCAAAGGAAACAATCAACAAAATAAAAAAGTAACCTACAAAATGGAGGAAAATATTTGCAAACCATATATTGGATAGGGGTATAGTATCTAAGATATATAAGGAATTCAAACAACTGAATAGCAAAAAATATCCAATTAAAAATGGGCAAAGGACCTAAATAGACATGTTTCCAAAGAAAACACACAAATGGCCAACAGGTATATGAAAAGGTGCTCAATGTTACTAGCCATCAAAGAATTGCAAATCAAAACCACAATGAAAATAACACCTCATACCCATTAGAATGGTTACTATGAAAAAATCAAATGATAACAAGTGTTGATGAGGATATGGAGAAAAGGAAACATTTGTACACTACTAAGATTGTAAATTGGTACAGCCATTATGGAAAACTGTGGAATTTTCTCAAACAATTAAAAATATAGCTACAACATGATCAAGCAATCCCACTACTGGGAATATAACCAAAGAAAATGAAATCAGTATCTGAAAGAGATTTCTGCATTCCCATGTTCATTGCTGCATTATTCACAATAGCTAAGATAGGTAATAAACTTCAGTCCATGGATGGATGAATGAACAAAGAAAATGTGAGATATCAGTATCCATCTATTTATCTATCTATCTGTCTATCTATCCTCATAACAGAATATTTTTCAGCCTTGAAAAATAATGAAATCCTGCCATTTTCAGCAACACGGAAAACTAGAGAACATTACACTAAGTGAAATAAGCCAGACACAGAAAGACAAATACTGCATGATCTCACTTAATTATGTGGAATCTAAAGAAGTCAAACTCATAGAAACAAAGAGTAGTACGGTCATTGCTAGGGCCTGCGGAGTGGGGAAAATGAGAGGATTTCTGTCAAACAGTACAAACTTTCATTTATAAGATGAATAAGTTCTGAAGTTCGAATGTGCAGCATAGCAACAATAGTTAATAATGTATAGCATTTATATACATTAAAATTTGCTAAGAGAGTAGATCTTTGTTCTAATCACACAAAACAACAGCAACCTTGTGAGGTGATGGATGTGTTGATTAACTTGTTCGTGGTAATCATTTGACCATGTATAGGTATATCAAAATATCAGGTTGTACAGCTTAAATACATACAGTAAAAATATTTTTTCTTTGTCTTATCACATCAATCAATTCTTCATGTGTTACTACTTTGCCTTCATTGGATTGAGGTATTAAAGCCAAATCTAAAATTGCATATCTTCTCCAGATATATTTAGGTAATTTGTCAACTTGGAAATGAAAGTCTAGGATTAAAATCTCCTAAAATTATTTTATTTTAACCATACGTCAATGGACAAGATCAATTCATATTGCTTCATGCAGCAGTTACGGCAAACTCAATGCTGTTGCTAGGTTTACCTTTCCAAAAAACATGGCATAGCTAAAATAGACATATGTTATGTAGAGCAGTCCAATCTGATATTCAATCTTATAGGGGCCAAATCACCTCAAGTCCCATTGAGCAAGTGATTCATTACCTGTCAAAATGCAAGATTTAATCTGTTGGTTTCCAAAAATCAAAAATTTGTCATTTAAATGTATATGTAAAATATTTTAATATGACATGAAATGATAACATTAAAATAATCATATAACTATGTGTGATGGGTGGATAAAATTCACTCATTATGAAGCATAGACTGTGTTTTAACAAAGCATTTACATATTTTGAAAGTTAGATTCAAACTTATGAATTTCAATTTAAAAGAATTATAACATCTTTTTAAAGTAAAAAAAAAACACCCTCAGGATTCCAGTTTACCAGAAACTGGCATTTAAACTATTTTATTTATCATGCAACCAATGCTCCTTTTATTAAATGTATAAATTTTTAAACTACATTCTTTATTCTGATTATTTTATATTACTCAAACTATCACTTGTATCAAAGATTGCTTCAGAGCTTTTGAATGATGGGTAACAAATATTATGATCTTAAATTAATTGATAACAATGTACATCACTAGATGGTGAATAATTCTTATGTTTTGTAATTTTATCTATTTTTCCTGTGAGTTTTCTTGGGATATCACATGTAAGATTAACAACCATGGCCCTGTATTCACTGATTCTATTTACAGCAACCAGATACACTCAATAATGTTATAAGCTTGGTTCATATTCTCTTAATTACAAAGAATAGAAATCCACTCAAGTTAAGAAGACATCATTGTAAGGTGACATGTGGAAAAGGTTTAGAACTAGAATGAAAAAGCACCATAAAAGGGGCAACTCCAAGGACCAAATTCTCTTCTTTTCTCTCTCATGCACTTAATTACCTCCTTTTGAATTTCTATTTTTTTTATGTCTTTTCAGTTCTTCTCTCAATTGACTTCCTGCCAGTTGACTTAACTTTCATGTTTTAAAATGACTTACTCATATTTTATGGAAGTTCAAATAATTACCTTGAAGATTTATTATTCCAATTGAAATGCAAATATTTACTAGGTGTGGACTATGTTCTAGGTACAAATGGCTTTATCTTGCCAAGGCTCCAACTCTGCCTCATTTTTTGTCAGTTTATTTTTTCCTATTATGCCTGTTGTACAAGCCTATTATATGCCTCATTATGTTTCCAAATTGAAGTTGCCTAAAAGAAAATCAATGTCTATGAGTGAAGTTGTGAACAGTGGCTCAATGGTCATTTTAAGCCTTCAGATATGTTTTAAGCACACACACTGTTGCCCCCATCCACCCAATAAGGTTTTAAAAATGAAATTAACTCCCCACATTTACGAATTGGGAAAATTTTACCAGAAAAAGTTCCCAATTTCTGCCATCTCTTGAAAAAAACCAGAGGGTCTTGGCAACACTAGATATTTTTTTTTCATGATAACAATTGCTTGAAGATGATTGGCTGTAATCCGCTAGACAGAGCTTGTGATATCCAGTCTTAACTGTGTCCTCCACTAAGGCTAGGATTCTTTTGCCCTTTATCTTTGACTTTATGCACTGGCTTATTTTAGAGGAAAGCTTTGAAGCAGCAGAAAGTGAACTATTCTTTACTCTGGCCTCCCTCAGTCTTTTATACTAACTGCCTGGCCTCTGAGCTTTTCAGTTTGCATCTCCTATCTCATTTCAGCACAGTGGCCAGCCTGTGGTTGGGCTTCCTTATATAAAACCCACTCTCCTGGTCCTGGGAGTGAAGGGGCTTTAAGACAGAAAATATAGCTGCTGTATTACTCCGTTTATATTGCTATAAAGGAATACCTGAGGCTGGATAATTCATAAAGAAAAGAGATTCATTTGGCTCATGGTTCTGCAGGCTGTACAGGAAGCAAGCAGTCAGCATCTGCATCCAGTAAGGGCCTCAAGCTGCTTCCACTCATGACAGAAGAGGAAAGGGAGCCATTATGTGCAGAGATCACATGGTGAGAAAGAAAGTAAGACAGAGAGGAGAGGGAGGTGCAAGACTCTTTTAAAAACCAGCTTTCAGGGAACTAATAGAACAAGAACTTACTCATTTTCTCAAGGACAGTATCAAGCCATTCATGAGAGACCACCCACATGACACAAACACCTACCATTAGGCACCTCCAACAATGAGGATCAAATTTCAACATGAAATTTGGAGCCAAACAAAACATATCCAAAGTAGCGGCTGCCTAACTAACAGGAGCTATAGGTGGTATAATTTTCCTTACAAGGAGGTGAGGACAGGTAGACCAGTATATTTACCTATTTAATTTAATGTGATGGAAACCAAATTGAATATACTTAAATCACAAAAGAAAAAGATTCAAAAACTTTTACCAGTAACATTGTGAAGAAACCATACAACCGTCTTCAAAGTGACAACTCTGAAAATTGAAAGGTGCAGCTGCCCAATATTATACTCCGAAAAGGATTAAAAGGAATATAAAGCTTGGTGGCATAGAACCCCAAAGATCCCACCCCACCATATTTTGAGAGCTGCCAAAACACAACTCCCCCAAAATATTTCTCCCTGGAGAGTTGATTGCATAGTCTCTGTTTCCAGTCTTCTAAAGCAGTGATTGGCAATGTACAATCTATGGCACAATTCTGGCCTGCTGCCTCTTTTGTATACAGTAGTCCCTCCTTATCCCTAGGCAATATGTTCTAAGACTCTCAGTAGATGCCTGAGACCATGGATAGTACCGAACCTATATAATAATTTTTCCATAAATATATACCTATGATAAAGTTGAATTTATAAATTAGGTGAAGTATGAGATTAGCAACAATAATGAAACAAGTAAAACAATATACTGTAATATTTCCTTTTATACGATTTCACAGATAGATTTGTTCTTACTGAAGATCTTAGCAACCTCACCATACAATTATTTTCTTTCCTTGTTGAGTCAAGTTTCACTGTTTCACTTAAAGGAAGCAATCTAAGACTTCTCTTTATCATATCTGAATTGCCAGTATCACTGCTCTCAGACTTTTGGCCATTATGCAATAAAATAAGGGTTCCTTGAACATAAGCACTGCAATGTCACGGCAGCTGATCCAATGTCTGATGACAGAGTCAGCTACCAAGTGACTAACAGGTAGGTATCACATACAGTGTAGATACATTGGATAAAGTGACGATTCAGGTCCCAGGCAGGATGGAGCGGGATGGTGCCAGATTTCATCACACTACTCAGAATGGAACACAATTTTAAACGTATGAATTTATGTTAGTAGAATTTTCAATTTAATATTTTCAGACTGTAGTTGGCCATGAGTAACTGAAACTATGGAAAGCAAAACCATGAATAAGAGGGGACTGCAGTATAGTTTTGTTAGAACACAGCCACACTCATTTGTTTACTATTGTCTGTGGTTGCTTTTGCCTTAAAAAGTTAGAATTGAGAAGCTGTAACAGAGACTATCTGGATCAAAAAGTCTAAACTATGTATTGACACTTCACAGATAAAGTTTGCCTATCTCTGTTCTGAATTAAAACGTAGCTAGGTACCCCAAATACACTGAAAAATGGTCATTCTAATACAAGTTCTCCTACCTAATCCAAATTCTCCTGCTGCAGCTTAATTTAATTCCTTTCTTTTGACCTTGCTTGAAATGAAGAACTACAACACAATATCATCAATAATATTTCTTTACACTAAAATCTATTAGTAAACAATCAACTCTGACATTTTGTAACTAAAACCCCTATGTTTTATTTTATGTTAATCATATTTCCCAGCTAAGCACTGGAATCAAAATAAAGCTCTTTCTCAACCATATACCTAATTCTCTGAACAACTTAAATCCCGTAATAACTCCATTTATTTTTAAACTTATTTTGATCATGGTAAAATTGACCTATCAAGACTCTCATACTAAAAAATACGAAATTTTCTCTTTCTCCTTCACAGATCACATCACCAATAACATTTGTAATTCACTACGAATAGCATTTCTTTTGGAAATAAGTACCATTTTTAGTAATGTCTGCTGTGATCTTTTCTGTCTTTATTAGTCTCCAGTATGCCTTTTCTATTTTTTTCCAGTGAACGTGTATTGTGATACAGTCAGATTATTCAAGCATTGATAGAACAGGTAGGCTTAATTTATGCTAGCATAAGCTTTTAACATACAAACAACAATAATTATTATGCCCCCCAAATATAGCTCTCTCATTTCATTAACTTTAGAAAACTTAATTGCTTAAAATCAAAATGGAAATTAAAAGTTTTCCTTTATTCCAGCAATGACCAGCTAGAAAGCTATTCCATACACACAAACAACAAAACATAAACTACTTCATTATTAACTAGAAATATGTCAAATGAATATAGGAATATAACTACAATTCTGTTAAAAAGTCAATAAATGAAGGACTATACTATATTTCCAGTTATTAGTCAAAGTCTTGTCAGGAAATAAATGAATCCAATCAGGGCATAGAAGTAAAAAGCTGTCAACTAGGGAACTGAAAATGTAAAAAGAGAACTATAGAATCACAGAGATCGCAAGAGCAGGAGGAGTTACCACTCCTAAGGCTGAGGAAACAAAGGGAAGAAGTTGGATTTATTAATACATTGAAGTTTGAAAAGAGAGTCTCACAGAGCTGAAATTCATGTCTCTGAAGATGGTGCACCAGCAGTTGATGTTGAGTCTCTGGGTGCTGAGGTGTGATGAGTTAATTCTGTGAGGGTTGGAAAATCTGAAAAATTGACACAGTAGCTGCTGTGGGAAGAAATTGCTGTTACCAAAGAGGAGAAACATTGCTGGGGACCTTCACAAGAAAAGAAGCAGACATGGAGCCCACAGGAAGTGATAAGAAGGAACAAGTCCAATGACCCTCTCCTTGCCTTGCAGGCTCCCTTTGGCATCCCCTGTTGTCAGAGTCTGACACAGAGCAGCTAGCAAATGAATGCACTTTGCAGTGTCTTAGCTCTAGCATCACAGGGCAAGGTATAGAAGAGTAAGACTGGTACTCAAGACTGAAGCATAGCATAGTAAATGGTACAACAGATGTTCATTTTCACTAAGTACATTTGTAGATATAAATGGATTGAGGTGGTAAAATAATAATAAATAAAAATAATTTAAAGTTCAACTGTAATTTAAAAAGAACAAACAGGAAAAGTTAATCAAGTATAATAAAAGTGGTTTTATATTATTAACATGAAAATGCATGATAAATAACAATACTCCAAATCATAACCAGAGTATAGTGTAAATTAATTAAATTAAATAAATTTTTGAGAAATAGACTCTGTTATATCTTCATATTTTATAACAATTATCAATAAATGGTGCCATAAAGAAATTTGAGATATCTTTAATCTTGCATAGCACACCAAACCAAATTTATTTTCAGGTGAATTAAAATTTCAAATGCATAAAGTGAAGACACTAAAAAATAGAGGATAATAAAGATTTCTCTTTCCTGGATTCAGCATGAGGAGAGAATATATAAAAACAGAAAGGAAACCATCAAAGGAAGAGTTACATTGACTATATAATGTATAACTCTCTAACCAAAATTATTAAAGCAAACATGAAAGGGACAATAATATCTAGAAGCAATTTTGCAAATTTATACAGAAAAAGAGATATAATTCTTGTCAGCCAAAAAATATTACAAATGAATATAAAATACAAACATTTCTCCTTAGAAAAATAAGAAAAAATATGAAAAAAATAGTAAAAGATAAATTAAAAAATAGAAAAATCATATAAAAAATAAAGCTTCTCTTAGTAATTAGAGAAATACATATAGAATGAAAAATCTGTATTTTTTTGGTATGAAACTGGCAAAAGCAATACTACTTAATTGTGGCAATATTAAGGGCATTTCCATACTCTGCTGGTAGTAGTAAATTGGTACAGCTTTTTTAAAAGACAAAATACTAATTTGTGTCATACAACCTTAAGAAAATTTCCCATTTCTGGGAATCTAACTTAAGAAAATGAACAGAGACATAGTCAAAGTCTTTGGGATGTGAAATACAACACCATTTCTAATAATAAGGAAATGTAAACTTCCTAAATGTCTAAGAAAAAAAAGTTATGGTAGAGCCATGTGATGAAATCTTATATAGATACTGAAAAACATGTTCTAAAAATGTTTACATTTAATATGATAAACTTGGAAATTTTTCAAAACTTGCCAAGTAAAGAAAAAGCAAAATACAAAACAGTATTTTTGAGATACTAGGTAGTGTATAAAAATTAATAGCAATTAATATATATATTTTTTTATTTCAGCATATTATGAGGGTACAAATGTTTAGGTTATGTGTTGTCTTTCCCCCCCTCCCCTCCTGGAGTCAGAGCTTTAAGTGTGTCCATCCCCCAGATGGTGTGCATCACACTCATTATGCTCTTTGTGTATGTGTTTACCCAGCCCTTCTTCCCCCTCCTCCCTCCCATCTGCCTGACGCCCAATAAATGTTATGCCTATATGTCCACTTAAGTGTTGATCAGTTAATACCAATTTGCTGTTGAGTACATGTGGTGCTTATTTTTCCATTCTTGGGATGCTTCACTTAGTAGAATGGGTTCCAGCTCTATCCAGGAAAATACAAGAGGTGCTATATCACCGTTGTTTCTTATAGCTGAATAGTACTTCATGGTATACATATACTACATTTTATTAACCCACTCAACATACATAATTTTTAAAATACAAAATAATTTTTTTCTTTATTGACGTATACTTTGCATATCATGCCTTTACTCCATTTTAAGTGTACAATTAAATGATTTTTAGTGAATTTACCAAGATGTATAGTTAATCACATAAATCAGTTTTAGAGGAATTCCTTCCCCCTATTGAGACCCCTAATTCCTCTCCCTAACTACTTTTCAAGCATGTCCCACCCCTCCACATTGCCCACCACATTGCTCAGACTTGGGTTTATCCACCACCCCC
>CAUYRT010046359.1:0-37443 GCA_963574885.1 Lepilemur ruficaudatus | reverse complement strand
GGCATGGTGGCGCATGCCTGTAGTCCCAGCTACTCGGGAGGCTGAGGCAGAAGGATCGCTTCAGCCCAGGAGTTTGAGGTTGCTGTGAGCTAGGCTGATGCCATGGCACTCTAGCCCAGGCAATGGAGTGAGACTCTGTCTAAAAAAAAAAAAAAAAAAAAAAAAAAAAGAAGTATACTTCCAAATAACCTATAGGTCAAAGAAGAATCACAACGGAAATTAGAAAACATTTTTAAATAAATGATCATGTAAATACTATATTTCAAAACTGGTAGAATATAACTAAAGCAGTGCTTAGAAGGAAATTTTAGTCTTAAATGCATCTTTTAGGATGAAAGACTGAAAATTGAACCATATATCCATCTCAAAAAATCAGGAAAAAAGCAACAAATCAACTCCAGGAAGAAATAATAAAAGAGCACAAATTAATGAAATAGAAAATTAAAATAAATGAGATGCTCTCCTAATAAAGAGGATGGATGAAACCTAAAATTGATTCTTTGAAGACTAGTAAAGTTGTTAAACTCTGAGTGAGACTAATCGAGAAAAAAAGAAGTGATACAAATAACAAATGTCACGAATGAAAAAGGAAACATTACTCCATGTCCTGCAGACATTAAAAATAGGAAATATAGGCCGGGCGTTGTGGCTCACGCCTGTAATCCTAGCACTCTGGGAGGCCAAGGCGGGAGGATCGCTCAAGGTCCGGAGTTCGAAAAATAGGAAATATAAACAACTTTATGCCAATACATTTTAAAAGTTATATGAGATGGTAAAATTCTAGAAAAATATAGCAAAACGAATCCCTAGAACCTGTGAGAGTTACCTTATATGGCAAAAAGAGTTCTGCAGAGGTGATTAAGGATCTTGCGGTGTGAAGATTATCCTGAATTTTCTGGGTGGGCCTCAGGTGGAATCACAGCCGTGTTTATATGAGAGAGGCGGATTTTACACAGAAGGCAGAAGGTGACGTGAGAATGGAAGCAAAGAGACTGGAAAGTGCTACACTGCTGGCTTGCAAGGTGGAGGAAGGGGCGATAGGGCAAGGAATGAAGTTCTAGAAGCTGGAAGAGGCAAGGAAACAGACTTTCCTGGAGCCTCCTGAGGGAGCAGGGAGCACTGCCCTGCCATTACCTCGATTTAGCCCCATAAGGCTCAATTCAGATTTGTGGCCTCCGGAACTGGGAGATGAGAAACTGACGTTGTTTTAAGCCGTCGGGCTCGTGGTGATGTGTCCCAGCCGCTGGGGGAAGCTGATACACTGACACCAACAGAAACCGAGACTCCCACTCGCAGCGTGTCATTCGTGGTCCAGTCAGGAGGTAGGAACGCCCAGGTGAATGAGAACATGTGCTCTGAAGTAAAGCTTTTAACGGGGCTGACACAGTTAAGAGCCATCACGGAGGTGGCAGGTGCAGCTTCCAACCCGTGGACTAAGGGAGCAAAGTGGAGAAGTTGGAATTACTCATTTAGGGATGAAGAGGCCGCGCCCACAGACTGGCCGCGCAGGCCTGTGAGGGGGGCCGCGCAGGGGTGCTGGTTTGGGAGGGTGAGGCAGCAAGTGTTGGGAAAACTGCAGACAGGATGTAGCTGCTGCCAGGCGAAGAAGCGCCAGTGGGATAGTGCCCCGGGAACCGGAGGGCCCCCTGAAGGAGCCTCTTCCAGCCGGCCCTGTGGCAGAGCTTAGCGGGACGGGAGCGGGTGGGCGGGCGTGGGCTGGAGGCAGGGACTCAACACCGGCACACGCAGGCTCCTTCCAGAAGTGTGGGGGATTTTCTGGCTATTTGGACTTTAATACAATTTTGGTTAATAATACTCTGATTTCAGTCCTTTGCTATTTATTCAGACTTGTTTTATGACCCACCTTATATTCTATCTTGGCACATATTTCAGTGCAGCTGTTAGAGTATTCAGCAAATGCTAATTAGGTCAAGTTGGTTGATAGTATTATCGAAATCTACCTATTTTCTGATTTTTGTCTACTTGTTTCATCAGTTACTGAGAGGCGTGTGCTAAAGCTTCAACTGTAAGGTGGATTTGTCTCTGCTTTTCCCTTTAGTTTTGTCAATCTTCACTTCTTATATTTTGAAGCACTGTTGTTATTAGGTGCACATATTTAAGAATTGTTTTTATCCATATTTTTCAAAACAGCTATTCCCTGAGCCTGTCCTGGGAAATCATCCCCAGGTGCAGAGGCTGCTGCACGTGGGTGGCCTGGTGGCTCCTGAGAGGTACAGGCCGCACTTTCCACACAGCGAACCTGAGCTGGAACTGTCAGCCTCACATCCCACAGTCCGGATCTTATGTGGCTCTGTGGCACTAGGACAGACTTTGGAGCCACACAGACTCAGTTCTGTCTGCCAGCCTAGTCCCTCAATAGCTGATTCTTGAGGGACTCCATTTTCCTGTTCTTGAACTGAAGATGGTAGCCCCTGACCTCAAGAGCATTACTCAGGATCAAACATGACCGTGGGTGAAAAGTGCCCAGTGCTGGTCCCCAGCACAGAGGTGCTGTGAATCTCCTTCCCGCCCTGGCCTGCCCTTCTGGTCTTACACAGGGTCTGCCTCCTGGCCGCATAGACGGCAGCAGCCATCGTGTCTCTTCCCAACTTGCCAGAAAAGGCTCCTGAGGAGGCCCTCCTGGCATCTCCCCCAGGCCTCCCCATCCTCTCCACTGAGCCTGACACCTCCTGCTCCTCCCCTGTAGCAACAGAACCACCCCCAAACCCGCATTCGGGAGGAGGAGATGGTCATAGGCCCCTGATGGGGTGTGCTATCTGGAGTTTGCCAAAGTCCCACCTTCAGCCTCTTGAGTTCAGGCACCAGAGTTTCCTTGTCGCCAGAGGTGGACTCACTAAAGGTCAATTCTGACAATCCACGGTGGGAGGTGGATGAGGCTGACGTCACCACCACTGCCCCCACAGTGGTCCTGGCATAAGTGGAAAGGGAGGTTTCTTAGGGAGAGCTGGGTAGCTGACAGAACCAGAAAGACTGGTTGGACTGGAACTGCGCCCTGTGGATCTGTCCCCTGCCTGTCAGCATCTTGCTTTCTCCATTCTGTGGGCTGCCCTGCAGATCAGCAGACATTGCCACAGCTGCTCCAGGCTTGGAATGTTCCAGCTTAGCACCACAGGTGAAAGAGGGCTTCTCCCCCTCAGCTTTGCCATTTATAAAGAAGGGTTCTGATGTAAAAAGGGACTGTGATTGGTTCATCTTGAGTGACAGAGCCACCCTTGGATTCATTTATCTGGTGAAGAGGATGAGCTACTACAATTGGCCAGACCTGAATCATGTGCCACAAAATCAGGATATTACTATTGTCAGTCCTGCCAGAACCATGTGGAATTTCCAGAATGGGAGTGGGGAGCACGAACAGTGAGGCTCTTACCCTAAAAAAGAGGTGGGGTTCTGGGCAGACAGAAACAGTGGACACATCACCTCTTGTTCTCTCCAGGGCATTCCCTGGCCGGTGTTCAGGTGCCTGCCAAGTCATCTGGGACATCTGGGGTTGCTTGGTGGGTACAGGCACCGGTCTCAGGGAGGAGGGCTGTGCTGTTTGTCCTGGGGATGGTCCCTGTGCTCCGGCAGGGTGAGTGGGGCAGCCCTGCTCATGGTAGAAGATACACCAGTCAGGTAGAGAGTCTGGTATCTGAGGCCTGGCCCTGCGCTCAGACACAGGCTGGCTTTCTTACTAGCCTTGGGACCTTGGACAAATTACTTACCCTTCCAGAGCTTCTGTTTTCTCTCCTATAAAAATGGGTAATTTTGGTGAGTCCATGACTTTTTTTTTTGAGACAGAATCTCTCTCCATTGCCTGGGCTAGGGTGCAGTAGCAGCAGCCTAGCTCACAGCAACCTCAAACTCCTGGGCTCAAGCGATCCTCCTATCTCAGCCTCCTAAGTAGCTGGGACTACAGGTGTGTGTGTCACCACACCCAGCTAATTTTTTCTATTTTTAGTAGA
This sequence comes from Lepilemur ruficaudatus, assembly GCA_963574885.1. Lineage (NCBI taxonomy): Eukaryota > Metazoa > Chordata > Mammalia > Primates > Lepilemuridae > Lepilemur > Lepilemur ruficaudatus. The sequence goes on along the minus strand of CAUYRT010046359.1, from coordinate 33,481 downwards.
GACAGGGTCTCATTCTTGTTCAGGCTGGTCTCAAACTCCTGAGCTCAAACTCCCGGCCGAGTCCATGACATTTTGTCCTGTGAAATTTCAGTAATTGGCCGGGCGCGGTGGCTCACGCCTGTAATCCTAGCACTCTGGGAGGCTGAGACGGGCGGATCATTCAAGGTCAGGAGTTCAAAACCAGTCTGAGCAAGAGCGAGACCCTGTCTCTACAAAAAATAGAAAGAAATTAATTGGCCAACTAAAAATCTGTAGAAAAAATTAGCCAGGCACGGTGGCACATGCCTGTAGTCCCACCTACTTGGGAGGCTGAGGCAGAAGGATCGCTTGAGCCCAGGAGTTTGAGGTTGCTGTGAGCTAGGCTGGCGCCACGGCACTCACTCTAGCCCAGGCAACAGAGTGAGACTGTGTCTCAAAAAAAAAAAAAAAAAAAAAAAGTTTCAGTAATTGCTCATTATTCTTTCTGTGATGGGATTGTCTCAGTCCACCACTCCATTCATAGCAGCCTGGGAGTCTGTCTTGTTATGTGCTGATTTCTTTAGACCAGCTCTTCTGGTCTGAGCCACTCACTTGGGCCTGGTACCAGCTAGTATGGTCATGGGACAAACCGACCCTTAGCCGGTTTCTAGAGAAGTCAGTGGGTTGTCCATGAGGACAGTTACCAGAGGGATACAGATGACACTGGAGCAAGAGGGTGGCCTGGGAACCTTGGGAAGTGGGTGGAACGTTGCTCTGGCCCGCAAGGCAGTACCTGTCTGTCAGTTTTCATGCAAAGTATGCCGCTAAGAAAATGTGAACTGAGTTTTGGAGCTCAGTCTCCTGCCTGTTTTCTGGACTGCAGGAGGAGTGGAGCCAAAGAGAAATTGTGAGTGTTGCAATGGCTCAAGCCCTGGAGGAGGTGCGGAAGCAAAGGGAAGAGTTCCAGCAACAGGTGGGCCCCCCGTTTGATGCTGAGGGGTGATGCGCCCTGACCAGCCCCCATCCTGCTGTGGGACTGTCGGAGCGGTCCTGGGTAGGGGGCGGACACAGGTCTCAGGGAATGCAGTCGGCTGCGTGATGCCCCTCTGGTCTGTAGGAAGGTGGGAGAAAAATGTTTCAAAGAAATCCTCACCCCATACGATGTCCTTTTCTAATAATTGATGATCATTTTTAGTTCTAAACATCACCTAGAAAAAAAGTCCATGCCCAGGGACCTGCTGGGCTCTAATTCTGTAAGGTGGCCCAGCACTGTCCTCGTGTCTGAAAGGCTACAGCAGTTTGGGTTGAGCTCTTAGCAGGAAGTGTGGGAAATGCCTCCTTTGAAGGCAGTCTTAGCATCTGGCCCCAGACCTCCTAGTTAACTGGCTCTAGGCCTCTGGTAAGATTTTAAGTCCTTAAAATCTGAGTCCCAGAGTCTCCTGTGCTAAGGATGCTAGTCCTTCTAATCACACATCCGGGATACCAGAGTGAGGTAATGTATGTCAAATGCCCACCAGAGCTGGGCACATCTCAGGCATTCAGGAAGTGGAAGTCATGGTTATGACAGCTTGTTGGAAGGTTGGGCAGAATGGCCACGTCTCTGATTGGGCCACCGTGGGCCGGCGGGGAGCCAATGAGAGGCAGTTGCCCCTGTGCAGGGACCCTGTCAAGGAGAATGGACTTGTGCTTGTTCATGGGAGCAGAGCTTAGCATGGAGCTTGTGCTGGGCTGTGTTCTTCAGGGAGGGATTCATGGTGGGCCTTGGGTGGTAGAAAAGTAGAGATTCCTATGGGGACGTAGGGTCACTGCTGCCAACCTTCTCTCGTGTTGATTTTTTTCTCCAAGGCTGCTAACCTGACAGCCATGGTGGACGAGAAGGAGCTGAGTCTACAGCAAAAAGCTGAAGCTCTTCTCCAGAAAGAGCAGGAGATTCTGCAGCTGGAGCAGGGTGAGGAGTGTCCCCCGCGCTGGGCCTTCTCTCCTTTTCCTGCCTGGCGATAGCGCTGTCACCAAGCAGTGTGGGGTCACTGGGCTCAAGTGCATACCTCCCCTCTGCCCCGACCTAGGTCACAACTCAGCCCTGCTGCAGATACGCCAGCTGCAGGGTGAGCTGGAGGCCCTGCGGAGCCTGAGGGTGGAAGAGGCCACGGCAGCCTCGGAACCGGAGGACCTGCTGAGGCTGCGGGGCCCGGAGCAGGGCGAGACGCTGCCAGCCAGCAAGCCAAACGTAAGTCCCAGCTGTGCCTGTGTGGCTGCTGTGGCAGGGCGCAGGGTGATGCTGTGAGTTGCCAGGGAGGTGGCAGTGGGGAGATGGTGAGTGGGGCACTCCCCTGCGCTGTAGTGTACTTTTTTTAACATGGGGACGCTCAAGTGGCTAGGAGGTCATGAGGCCCGAAGGGCCTATTGTAGGTGGCAGTGCCTGTCAGCGTGCAGAGGGAAAAAAGGCATGTTAGCCTGAGGAAAGGCTAGTTGCGTGGAAAGCTAACTGTCCCTCCTGAAGGCAGTGGCGGGATCATCTTCGCAATCGTTTGGGTTTGGCTCCCGGCCAGCTGCCTGTGGGTGCACACCAGGCCACACCTGCGGGCCAGCTGGCTCCCCTTCCCCACGCAGCTTCAGCATTACCTGTCCTGGCTCTCAACTTGCTGCCACCACCTTCTAGGTGACCTCGAAGGCCTTATACCAGCTTCCAGCGGCAGGAGGAACACCAAATGGGGAGGTTGAGGCCATGGATCTAGGACAGCTACAGAAGGAGAAACAGGACTTGGAGCAGCAACTTGCAGAGAAAAATAAGGTGAGCGTGCCCTGGGCCTCGGCTCTTTCTGTCTCCACTCTGTCCCCGCCCTGGTGCCTGAAATGTCTCAGTTCATCTCGGAGGGTTTTGCTGGTGCCCTGGCAGCTCTCAGGAGATGTCACCTCCTTCAGCAAAAGAGCTCCCTCCTGATTTTCCTCTGCCATCTGCCTCTTGCATTGTCTTCCTTTTACATCCTCCCCACCCGCCACATCCTCCTGTTCTCCCACTCGCTTGAGATCCATGTGTCAGAGCTTGAGCAGCTGCAAGTCCAGGTGTTCCCTGCCAGCTCTGCTGTCCTCATTCGGGCCATAGGGATAGTCCTCTCAGCTCTGTACTTCCTTTCTACAGCTTTGGGATGAGAGCACTGACACCTGCCTTTAAGGCTTTTTGCTTTTTCAGGGGTGGGGAGGTGTGGTTAGGGGAAGGAGGAAACAAAGGTCTTTGTTAACTATCTTGTAAACCTGCTATTTGATAGACACTCAATAAATGTTATGGTCCCACCACAGCCTGCACCTGGAAATTTGGGGTCTCATTTGATCCTCATTGGTGGTTTGGTTTGGTTTGGTTTGAAGGCAGGGTCTTGCTCTGTCTCCCAGGTTGGAGTGCAGAGGCATCATCATAGCTCACAGCAACCTCAAACTCCTGGGCTCAAGGGATCCTCCTGCCTCAGCCTCCCAAGTAGGTGGGACTACAGGCTCAAGCCACCACACCTACCTATTTTTGTTTTTTTTTTGTAGAGCCAGAGTCTTGCTATGTTGCTCAGGCTGGTCTCGAACTCATGGCCTCAAGCAATCTTCCCACCTCGGCCTCTCAAAGTGCTGGGATTACAGGTGTGCACCACCACACCTGGCCCTTGATTCTGGTTTTTAAAGTGTTCTATGAAGCTGAGCATGCTGGCTGGTTATTGCTGTGGCCTGAAATTCTGCCCCCAAATTGCATGTGTGTTTTTTTTTTAGATCTTTAACAAATGGAAAGAGTGTTCATTCTCTCTCTCTCTTATTTAATCTCTCCCTGTGAAATATAAAATACACACAGAAAAGTGTATAAAACAAATGTGTGGCTCAATGAACTAACAAAAAGCAAACACACATGGAACCAGCCTGGACAGGCATCGGGTCCTTGCCAGCATCCCAGCAGCTAGGCCCGGCTCAGGCCTCACTCAGCTCCCGTCAGTCACTGCATCCTGACCTTACGGAGTGACTGCCTTGCTTTCTGTCTTGTTTTACCACCTCAGCTCACGTTCCTGAACACTAAAGTCTTGATTTGCCCGTTTGTGCATTTCATGCGGGCCCCACCGGGACCGCCTCTGTTGAGCCTCTGGCCTCTCTGGCCGGAGAGCCGTCCTGCCTCCCCACTCAGCTTGGTGTCCCAGCTGCGTCGTGATAACCCCGTCTCACTGGCACCCTCGGTTCTCTAGCCTCTCTCTCTTTCCTCAGACTGCCCTGGCCAAGCCCCAGCTCTGGTTAAACCCAACTCTTCCCTGCCCCATGCCTGGCGGGAGGATGCACAGTGACATTGGCACGTCCCCTGCAGTCCTGCCTCGTTCCGTCAGCCGGGATGCTCCGCTCTCCACGATCTCCACTTCATTTCTGCCTTCTCTTCTCTCAACTCCAATCCTACCTCTCCCGCCCTCGCTCTCCCGCTAACATCCTACTCCACGGAGAAGAGACTTTCCATGGCCCCCGTGCCAGGCCTCCCTGTCCTCTTGGCCAACCGCCCGCCCACCCTCTGTCCTTCCGTCCCACTCCTCCTGCCCTCTCAGGAGCTCCAGCCGCTTCCCCCTTGTTCCCTGTGTCATTGTTTTTTCTTGGAGTCCTTCTGTCCACTTGCAAGCGTACAGTCAGGAGCCCGTCTAATAAAAGCACTCAGCTCTCGTCCTCCTCCAGCTCCTGCGCATTTCTCTGCCCTCCTCCCACGCTCTCACGTTGAAACTTTCTACATCTGTCCTCTCCATTTCCACCCTCCTCCTCTCTCTCAGCCCCGTCCGTCGGACTTCTCCACCCGCAACTGAGGAAAGCTTTCCTCGGGCTCTCGTTGACATCCACAGTGCTAAATCCAGACTTGGTTCCTCATTTTCCTTCTGATTGGCCTGTGGGCGGCGCTGGGCAGATGTCTCTCCCTCCTCTGAAGCTCCTGTCTGTGGCTTCCTCCTCCTCCTCCCCCGCCCCCTCCTCCTCCTCTTCCTCCAGGCGAGCCTCCTTCCCACTCACAGGTGCTGTGGGCGGCAGGGTCCAGCCCTTGGACCTCTTCTCTGCATTGTGCTCACTCCTCAGCAATCTCACCTGCACCCCTATGACCAGCCCAGACGGCTCTGTGGACTCTAGTCTCATGAATCTGTCCCGTGTCTCCATGTGAATGTCTAAGAGTCATCTGAAACTTAAAACCGCCGAAACCACACTTCAGCTTCGCTGCACTCACTGGCTTCCAGGGCCACCTTCCCACTTCAGTAAATGGCGGAAACCTTGGAGTTGTCCTCACAGCCATATGGGCCTCGCCTGTCTGTGAACATACCAAGCGCCCTCCCACCTCAGGGCCTTTGCACTTGCTGAGCCTTCTGTCTGGAAGGCTCTTCCCCTAATGACCCTGACTTCCTTTATGGTATCATTTTATCAGGGAGGCGTCCCCTGCCCCGCCTAACCAACCTCTGCACGAGAACCCCTTCTCTCCCTGCCTCTTACCACCTTCTGATGTACTGTGTCTTTATTGATTCTGTTCCCTCCTGAGGGCAGAACTTTTTCTTTTTTGTTTATTGCTGCTTCTCCAGCCCCTAGGACAATGTCTGGCACATAGTAGGGACTCAATCAATAATTACTGGATGAATTAATGAATGAGCAAAAACCCCAGGAAACCAAGTAACACAAGATAAAATAGCAGGGCCAGGCGCGGTGGCTCACGACTGTAATCCTAACACTCTGGGAGGCCAAGGTGGGAGGATCGCTCAAGGTCAGGAGTTCAAAACCAGCCTGAGCAAGAGCAAGACCCTGTCTCTACTAAAAAAATAGAAAGAAATTAATTGGCCAACTAAAAATATATAGAAAAATTAGCCGAGCATGGTGGCGCATGCTTGTAGTCCCAGCTACTCGGGAGGCTGAGGCAGGAGGATTGTTTGAGCCTAGGAGTTTGAGGTTGCTGTGAGCTAGGCTGATGCTACGGAACTCTAGCCCGGGCACCAGAGTGAGACTCTATCTAAAAAAAAAAAAAATTTCCTGGAGCCAAGCCCAGTCTCTGTCGCCCACTGCAAGAACCTGTTGCAGTGGTGAATGAATGAATGAATGAATGAATACATAAATAATAAAATTTTTTCCCGTATTGCCAATTATAGAGTTCAGCATTTCTAATGAATAGTAGAATGCGTCATAAATTACATTTAAGGCTCATAATATTAATTATACTAATTAAAAAAAAAAGAAAATAAGCTGGACGTAGTAGCACACGCCTGTAGTCTCAGCTACGCAGGAGGCTAAAGCAGAAAGATCACTTGAACCCAGGAGTTCGAGGCCAACCTGGGCAACATAGTGAGACTCTGTCTAAAAAAAATTAAATAAATAAAGGATAGCTTTTCGCAGTGGCAGTGTTGTAGCCAGTAAGATTTATCTGAGGTGCAATTATTGAAAAGTTTAAAAAGTATAAAAAGAAAGAAAAATAAATAAAGGATATAAAACCCAATGTTTGTAGGTTGTACAGAAAAATCATGACCTTTTACATTGCTTGAAATACGCATTGCTAATTATGGTATTTCAGAGAGCCACAGTGATAATGAGAACCATACACTGTAGCCTGGGGATCCTGCCTGGGGATCGTAGCGCATAAATACAATTCGGAAGGACAACATAGATTGTCCGGAGCCCTTTCCAGCCAAGCTGTGTGTGGAGGTGGCTAGAAGCAGGCTGGAGGACCAGCCCATGGGACGTGGCTGGGCAGCACTGAGGCATTCCTCTCCTACACTGAGGGACCGTGACCACTTGGTGGCCATTGTGGGACTTAGAAGGAAAGACAGCCCAACAGTGGTAGTCACATGGGTGTGACAACTGAGCACAAACCTCTCAGGAGGACTTCTCAGGGCAGAGACCTCTCACAGGTGTTTGGGGGGTGTAAGGGGGTGTCTTTCTGTTGTTTTCTTTATACCTTAAAGACGGTGAAACGTGCATCTCACGATTGGCTTTTTGGGGGGTTTGCCTTAGACTATAAAGCAGATGCAGCAGCGGATGCTGGAACTCAAAAAGACTCTGCAGAAGGAACTGGTGAGTGCCATGTGGTGTGCCAGCCCAGGCTCTCAGCCCGTCCCCTTCCCTCCCTGTGCCGTCCCTCACTCTCTGTCCTAATGGGGTCCCTCGATGCCTAATGCTCCCCTACCCTTGATTGCAAGGGGTCTCTGGGAAGTCAGATGTTGGCTGGAGGGACAATGGCTCTGCCAGCTTGAACATGCCTCTGAGAAGTGGCTTTGTGACCATGGCCACATGCCTGCCTTCTCCGAGCCTGGGTCCTCAGCTGAAAGGGGGGGTTGCTCTGCGAAGTCATTGCAGTGACATTTGTACAGAATGTGTGTGGCAGAGTGCTTGGCCCAATGTGGGATGAGAGCAGCACTTCTGCTCCAGGCCATGGGACGTGTGTCCTTGACATGCATAAAGAAACATCTGAATTTCCCCAAGTGACCTCACTCCCTCTGAGCAGCCAACCTCACCTGGAGGCGCCGAGCTTCCTCAGACTCTGGCACTTCCTTCCCAGGCGGGGCCCTTTTTGTCCCACGATGATGATCACAGCATGGGCCAGGTGAATCTCATGTGATTTTTAGACCTGTCTGGACGGGTTCAATCATCTTTCCCATTGATTTTTCAGAAAATCAGACCTGATAATGAGCTTTTTGAAGTCCGGGAGAAGCCTGGACCTGAGGTGCCAAACATGGCCCCTTCCGTCACGAATAACGCTGACCTGACTGATGCCCGCGAGATCAACTTCGAGTACCTTAAGCATGTGGTTCTAAAATTCATGTCCTGTCGCGAATCTGAGGTAAAGGGCTTCGAGGTGCCTTCTGGGTATTGAGCTCCGCCCTGCAGAGTCCATCCTGCCGGGCCCCCACCCAGTCCACTTCTTTCTTCCTTACCCACATTCCGATTTGACTGCCCATGTGGACACGTGGTCGTTTTTCCTCCTGCTGGCATCGGGCTGCTTCTTAATTGGGGGGCGCGGGGCGCCACCGAGGGTACTGGCTCCTGGTGGGAGACTGGGCTCCACTGCTAAATCCCGGCTTGGATGTTGAGGCCAGAGGCCGGGGAACTGAACCCACCCAGCGTCCCTGCATGCTAAGGAAGTTCTCTCAGTCCCGCCCGCCCCCGAGGTACAAGATGGAGGGGGAGAAAGAACCTGCTGTTGCTGTCAAACCTCGGACGGCCAGAACCTCACCTACTACCTGGTCCCTGCTAACCAAGGAAAACAGGAAATGCCCCAGCTCCCTGGCCCTGCTCCTGCCCCACCCCCATGAAGGCCCATGGCAGCAAAACTTACTTTGTTTCAGGCTTTTCATCTTATAAAAGCTGTGTCAGTGTTGCTGAACTTTTCCCAAGAGGAAGAGAACATGCTTAAAGAAACCCTGGAATATAAGGTAGGGTTCTCCAGTTGCTGCTCTGGCTTCCAAACAACATAGAACAGCCCAGGGCACGCGGGCGGCCCCTGCTGTAGAGCTGCGCAGCTGCTCTGGGCGGGCGTGATCCAGGCAGTATTTAGTGAGGATGTTCTCTGTGCCCAAGTGTCTGTGCTGTACTTGACCAACAGGCCTTGTCGTTTTCAAAGCATTTTCATTAATACCATTTTATCCGCAGCCCCAGGTCTGGCCCAGCACCCAGACTTTAAAAAAAAAAATTCCAAAAGTGTCTGCATAAATGCTAGAATAGGAAAAATTACCTACAGTTCCACTACCTGGTTCTTACCAACTCGTTTTTCTCTCTCATTTCCCTCCACTACTTGGAATGGGCCTGTACACTGGCTGCTGGCACCATCCTCAGTGCTCTGTCCAGAGCCAGAGCTGGGGTGTGTGGGAGGCAGGAGGGGCTGGTTCAAGTTCCCAGGAGCTTTTTCTGTTTCAAATGCAGATGTCGTGGTTTGGGTCCAAACCAGCTCCCAAGGGCAGCATCCGGCCATCTATCTCAAACCCTCGGATACCGTGGTCCTAGAGGGAACTACCCAAGGATGGAGCTCCATGGGTTGACACTTTTTCTGTGAAAAGAACACTGACACACCAGTCTGGGTGGGTTTTTAATCACTGTAACTGCAGTATTTTGTACAAGCGTCTAAACATTGTTTACAAGACTTAAGGCCCACTTCCCTGTAGGCTGACATGAACCTCAGGGGGTAGCTGATCCTACGTCATTCTGGTCACCAAACAGGAGGGTCCTGGCACTACCCAGATTCCCAGTGCTGCTAACCACCCAGCTTTGGCCAGCACCCCATCTGTACCTGAATCTTCTTTTAATGTTAGCACTTAAGCTGAAGCGACCAGCATCTGTGAAGCAACAACTGGGTCATCATGTAGTGATGACGCTGGAGGTAGAGATGCCCTTTGAAATGGTGCCCAGCAGGCCACCCCACCCGCTTCTGCCAGGAGCAGCCAACTCAGTGGGGGTGGCTTTAAAAATTCAGCTGAGTTAGAAGAGGCTTTTTATCCCTTCCTCTCAAGAAAATATTTCACCTTTTTTCTTAAACCACCTCAAACTTGGATGTGGTTTAAAGGGGCAGTGTGGATTAATTGAAGAATATGCAACTTTCTGACAGTTTCTCCACTTTACTTATGAAAACTAGCAAATATATAAAAAGATCCTTAGTACCAAATACACTCAATTGCCTTTTTAATGAATGTACTTGTCTTGGATAGGTTGCTGGTAAACCATTTAAAAACTATTTTTTATAGCTAAAGTTCTTCACTATTATAAACATGTCTTCTGTATTATAAAATCCATTTAACTGGTGTTCTTAAAGGAAAGTCAGAGCATCAAGAGGAAATTATTTCTAAAATTGGAATTCCCGTCCCTTTGTAATTTCACTTGCCTTCTGTGGCATCTCCTCTCTGAAGCAGTGGCGGCATTTCATGGCTTTGCTCTGGATTCTGTGTTGCACTACCACTGAGCAAGTGCGAACCATATTTCTCCTACGTAAGGACAATCTGCTGTATTCATCGCAAGCAGCAGCTATCCCTTCCCCCAGCCTTGACCAAAACATGGGAGGCAGTCCGCCTCGTGCGTGGAGCCACTCTCTCCCCCTACCCCTACCCCAAATATTTAAGATGACACTACATTCATGGATTATGTCCAGACAGCCTCCAGCTGACCGTAGTACTTGAGGGCATGCTCACGACTCTGGAAGCGACTGATAAAAACTTATATTCATTATTACTGAGGAAAAGGGAAGATACCCGTTCCGGATAAGCCACAATATCAAATCTAAAGGGAAACTATAGTTAGATGAAGGATTCACTGGTTAAATAAAAAACTGAATAACTGGAGCTCCTAAATTTATCAATTATCCAGTGATGTTCTCAATTATGGTTAGGGTCAAAAAATATATATAAAATATATCTCACAGAAAAATATTTGCAGAGTTATATTAAATTCCCATGAAGTATTAAGTCGGGGCAGCATCACCTTAGTCCCAACTCAGGCTCTCTGCCACCTGAACGAACCTACCTACCTCCTCATGTGGCTCTTCATTGCAGATGTCTGTCCCTTCTATAGAATGCTGTTTCCCATTTACCCAGTGGGCACATGAAACAGGAGTCCCTTCTGTTCTGCAATTTTGATGAGTAAGGAGGTAGCTTTTTTCAAAGTAGGATTTTCTCCTTTTCAACTGTTCCAGGAAAGAAGCCCTAAGATTGGGTAGTTCAAGGCTTGCCAGAGGCAGCTGCATTTCCATGGAGCTGGGTCTGACTCCTCCATGGCTTCTCCAGCCCTTGAGCTGGTCTCATGCCCCTGCCCACAACCGCCCTGGCAGTTTCAGGTGTAGCTGTGGGGCTGTTACTAAGTCTGTACTCGCTTAGGGAGGATTCGTCCTGCATGTTGAATTTCCTTCAGCTTTAAGAGGAAGAGTGGAGTAAATATTCTAAGTGATTTAATGCACTTTTACTTGTATAAAACTTTCTGTGATACAGTATATATAGCCCTTTATATGAGCAATTGGGTCTTGACCTTTCCTTCCGTGTTGTAAATAGGGATTGTATTATCTAAAACTGCTGTAGAAAATTCATTTGTGGTGCAATACACTTTTTAATTAAAGCTGTTCAATCCAGATGCAATACATGGGTTTTACTTGATATAATTTGGTATGTCAGTATTTCTTTGACTTGTTAAATCTAGTATCTAGTACATTATGTCTTGTATTTAATACTTCAAGGGCTAGAGAACATCTGTCTTTCAGAAAGAACCTCTCCAGAATGGGTCTGGGTGAATAAATATATATAGGCAGTGGAGGGGATAGAGTCACGCTCTGTTACCTAGGCTGGAGTGCAGTGGCATCATCATAGCTCACTCCTTGGGCTCAAACTCATCTAGCCCAAACTCCTGGGCTCAGGCGATCCTCCTGCCTCAGCCTCCTAAGTAGCTCGGACTACAGGCCGGCAGAGATGTAGTCTCAGTGTATGTAATTTAAGGAAACCAATAGCCTAGTTCTACCTCCCAGGAATCACAGTGGTTCTGTAGAGGGGTTGAGGGTTTAAGTTTATGTCACTTTGGTCAACGTCTATATCCAAGGCCCATATGACTTGGAAGAGCTTCAACAATATGAATGGGGTCCTTACCTTTAACAGAATGCAAGCTGTAGTTGCATGTGCTGAAAAGGAAAGAAAAGCATTTTTGCCCCTCAAAGTTGCTCACTGTTACTGAGCCACTGGCTCAGTATATCTGTGTATCTGTTGGCTGACTGCTCCGTTTCTAGCTTTTAGTTCTTTAAAGAAAACCTGTCAATGCAGCAGTGAGAGTACTTCTGCAACACAGCCGACCCAGCATCAGGAGATGGTGACCAGGCCCACCTGAGGCCCACCCTCAAAACAGCAAGTGCAGTCACACAAACTGAAGACTTTTAAAGCCTCAATCAATTACTAAAATGTTTGGCACTTTATTAAATTAAATAAGCTCCAAAATTACATACAAATCAAAGGAGTAAGAAACAATAAATATTCAGCAAAACGCCCCTCCGTAGCAGCCAGCAGCACTGTGGCCAGGGCTCCCGCTCTGCTGTGGCAGAGGCCTGCAGATTGCCATGCTCGCTCCCCAGGGATGGCTAAACAGGGACGCACATCTACCTCCTCCACACCGAGTTTCTGGAACAGTCGGACTCTCATTCATTACCATCCCGTTCGTTACCATTTCTTACATACATGAAACACACCGCAATGTATATACTAATAAGCCAAGAGCTTTATTGATGCAGCAGGCACTTTACAATGAACCCAAGAGTGTCCGCCTTCTCTGGGAAGACGGGGTGTCTGTACAAACTCTTGGGTTTTTCTTCCACTTCAAAAAAGAAAAAAACAAGCTCTCCCTTTTACCACAGCCCTTGGATCTGCACCTGCCCAAATCATCCCTCCCCCAGTGCACACAGGTACACCTGACCGACGCTGGCCAGCCATTCTGATAAACAGTCAAAACGTCAGTTCTGCATTACTTGTAGACAAAGGCATAGACTATCAGATCCTGCAAAGGATTTAGGAAACAGTAAGACGATTTCTCCCTCCACCTTGAAAATGAAATACATTTCAGCGGATACATGTCCTGAAATAGTTTAGTTGGGAGTTCCTAGGAAGATGGTCCATTGTCAGTCCCTTCTTCACCAGCCTGGGCATCCAAAGTTCTTCTCAAGGTAACATGAGTCTTTTTTTTTTGTTAAACAGTCTTTCTTGCTGTAAGAACTCTTATAATGGAGCCTAGTCCTCCTACTGCTAAGGCCTGTGGGGGCAGGAAAAGGAAATGTGTCAAATGAGACCTGGCTGGCCAAGGGGGAGCCTGGCTTGCCAGGGAGATGGGACTGTGCACCCCTTGACCTAGATCCCATCATGACCCTCTGAAAGATGGCTGCAACAGACCATGTTCTAGGGAAGGAGCCCCTTCCTAGAGCCAAGGATGCTGAGAACCCCAGCTCTTGGGCAGCAGAACTGGCTTGAGAACACAGTCACCATGCACACATGGCAGAGCCCCTCAAGTTCCCTTTTGACAAGCTGATTTGTTTCCAGCCTACCAGCAATGCCGCAGGCAGAGGTGCACCCCAGCCCACTGAGAGCTGCCTACTGACACAGCTGGCACCAGGCACCAAGTCACCTTAAAGGGACAAAAGGACCTGGCCTTCACACCATGCAGAGGGCTTGTTCACCTCCCCTGAGCACCAGAGCCACCCTCACCTACTAAGCCCCGGCAGAGGGGAGACGGGAGGCACAGCACACTCACCAGTAAGACCAAAGGCCACAGCCACAGAACCACAGCCCAGCAGCTACTGCCTCAAAGAGCCAACCCCCGCCCCCTGGAAGGGAACCGCTCTCACAACTCAACACTGAGCCTCTTGGGAAGGACGAATAGCCTGGTCTCCTTTAATGGTGGGTGCACGGTGTGCTCACTGTAGCACTGGGGTGTGTGGGGGAGCGGGCCACAGTGGCACACAGGCTTGACAACAGGCCTCGCTCTTATACCATGAAGGGCAGACACAGCTTTTTCTACTTCACATGGATGAAGGCCGTATTAAGTGACTGTCAAGGTTTCTGCCCACTGCCTCCTGACAGGGCAAGGCTGAGACCAAGACAGGAAGCCCTCCCTCTCCCCCAGGAGCTGCCTCCACCAATGCAAAGAAAGTATCATGAAGGCCCAGTCAACCAGCAACCAAGCTCCCTCCTACCTGGGACTCCTCATCTACCTTACCATGCATGTGTCTATCTTATGCCATGTCACCTGCCCCCATGTCCTGTACCAAGGGCACCCTGTCCTGCCCAGTATAAATCAGCGTTCAAAAGCAAAAGCAACTGCAATTGCCAGAGACCTACCAGTTGCTTCCTTTGGAGAGGTAAGCGCTCACATGTCCAAGGTTTAGGCTTGTCCCCTTATCTCATATGCTCACCATCAGACCATCCTACATTTGTTTTGGAAAATCTGGCATTGGTTTTTTTTTGTTTTTTTTTTTTTTGAGACAGAGTCTCACTCTGTTGCCCAGAGTGTGCCCAGAGCACAGCAGCATCATGAAGGCTCACTGTGTCCTCCTACTGCTAGGTTCAAGCAATCCTCTTGCCTCAGCCTCCCTAGTAGCTGGGATCATGGGTGCACGCCACCAAACCTGGTTAATTTTTTGTAGAGCTGGGGTCTTGCCATTGCCCGGCTGGTTTGGAACTCCTGGCCTCAAGCGATCCTCCCACCTGGCCTCCAGAAGTGCTATGATTACAGGTGTGAGCCAATGTGCTCGGCCTGGCCTGCTGATTTGAACCCTGGGATAAGTCAGTGGGCTGCCTGCAGGGGAAATGTGTTCACATACCTTTTCATGCCACTGGAGTAACACTGCGCTGCTATTTTCTGTGGGCTTCTCAAACCCTTTATAAATGTACTTCATTAACAAGTCAACGCCATTTCTGTCCAGTGACTGCACAGCCTGCTCAATTTCACTGCTCTTGAAGTTTGTGAGCACTTTCAGCACCACACCCTGGGCTCGCTCCTACAGAGGAAAAAGAAAGGGAGTGAGGCCACAGTGGGCACTGGAACACCAAAGCCAGTGATCAGAACTCACCAGGAACACCGCCCAATATCTAATTCGTCTAGAATGGGCAAAATAAGTGGGTTAAAACTATTACTGATTTAAATTTCAAAGTATCTCTTACTTATGCCAATAAGTTATTTCACTTATTTTAGGCGGAACAGTGGTTTACTGTGGACAAGCATCACTATGATGACACCAACAAGGTCTTACAGTCCACAGGATCACAGTAGTGGAGGCCTATTTAAAAATAAAATAAAATAAAAACAGGTTTGTGTGACTGCAGCTTCTCTGTGTTCATACCTTGGAACAGAAGCCATTCCCCTCCACCTCTGTAAAGGTGCAGCCTTTGGTTACATCAAGATGCTGTCACAAGATGCCAGCTTCCTAGCTGCAGGGAGACGACCCCTTTCCTTGGACCAAATTTTAGACAGCCTAACTGATGCAGTAAGGGGTAAGTGTATGTTTTCATCTGGTATTTAAAAGACAGAAAATCTTAAAGGCACTTAAAATCCTTATTCAGATAAAGCCTATTCAATAGCCTGTAAAAGCATAACCACTGATCCGTCCCTTATGGCAAGCTAATTTATCTGTTTTGCTAATCAGCAAGGGCTGGGCTGACTTCTTACCCCAGGAGGCCCCAGGGAGAAGTGAATGTTTCTTGGGGGAGCTTTTACTATAAACACAGAAAGCTTTGATGTCAGAGAAGCTTTAACCCAGGAGGCTTCTGTGGAAGCACTGCCCAGTGCCAACTCACTCCCACTGATGCAGAGACGAAACACTAATGCTCCAGCTGGGCAGACGTCTAGACAACCACAGCCCCCATCCCAGCACCACCCAGCAGACCTGCAGCACGACCCTGTTTACCTTCACAGCTTGATTCTTGGTGTTGACGGGAGAGTTCCGCAAGGCTGCATGAAATGCCCGAAGCATGTCCCCTGTGCACACCATGAGTTAAGGATGGCTAGGCTAAAGCACAGCCATGCTCTCACTTCAAAAACAGCTCGGGAGAGCAGAGTCAAATTGGATCTTACCCATACCACCCACCTTTCACCACCAGCTTCCAGGGGGCATTGCCTGTTTATTGTCTGTAGCTTTCCCGAGCCAGAGGGAGGGTGGAGGGCACCTCTGCCAACTCTACAAACCCCTCCTGCTTCCTCCTACACCTTGCCTCTCAAAGCAGCTGTGCTGGAGGGATAACTTGCAATGAAATCTGATTGAGCTCACTTGCACCTGCTTGGTGCTGGACACTGTCTCTGCCCTACTGGATACTCACAGCAACATGCATGGGAACTGGAAGTCATTCTCATCTTCTCACGCTAAAAAAGGAAAGAAGGTACAAACGAAGGTTTCCTAACTCTTCATCCAATGCTTTCTATCGGTTCAACTATTGAAGAAATTAAGATGTTGCCGGGCGCAGTGGCTCACGCCTGTAATCTTAGCACTCTGGGAGGCCAAGGCGGGCAGATTGCTAAAGGTCAGAAGTTTGAGGCCAGCCTGAGCAAGAGCGAGACCCCGTCTCTACTAAAAATAGAAAGAAATTAATTGCCCAACTAAAAATATATATAGAAAATATTAGCCGGGCATGGTGGTGCATGCCTGTAGTCCCAGCTACTTGGGAGGCTGAGGCAGGAGGATTGCTTGAGCCCAGGAATTTAAGGTTGCTGTGAGCTAGGCTGACGCCATGGCACTCTAGCACGGGCAACACAGTGAGACTCTGTCTCAAAAAAAAAAAAAAGTGCTAAAGCTATCTTCCAAGACCCACCCAGCTCAATGAGGTCCCAACTGCTTCCAGAAGGGGATTTATTACTCTAAAAGAACCTTTTGCCAACAAAACGAGTCAATCTCCACCCATCCTCCACAAACCATAGTTACAATCCTGACGCCACATTCTTTGCTGAGTTCTGAATACCCAGCACGCAAAAGAAAATTACAATCTGGGTTAGGTCCCCAAAGGTGACACCTATTTTCAATTGAATTACATCAGCCAACTTTCATTTCCTCGTGAAACACTGGCTTCAGCCAAAAAGCTTCAAAAATAGAACAAGGAAGGCTTCTGCCCAATCAGGTCTCTACTCCTATTCATGCAGTGATACCCACATGTGAACAGACGGGGCCTCCAGAGGAAAGCTGAGTCTCCTGCTTGCCAGTGTGGGCTCCATCTTGAGTGAGCTGGGTCTGTGCCACCAGGCAAGCTGCTCCCTGCCCTGGCGCCCCAGCTCCCTGCTTGGCTCTGATCCACCTCCCACGTTCGAGAGGCAGCCCACCGCCTTTATCTTCCAGCTTTGGAATTCCTTTTCCTCAGCCAAACAAGGGCCAATCTGACACCAGCCAATAATAACCTCTACTTCCTAACTCTTTTCTAATTTGGTGTCCCCAAAGCAATAAGCAAGGTCCCAGAGACTGAACAGGAAATGTAAGCTAGCTTTCTTTTTACTTAAACCTAGCAGAAGTGACAAGTAAATCATTCAGAAGATGGACAGGGAAGGGCAAGAATAACTAGTCCATGGGGGTAAAAAGTCACTGCTTTAGAGTTAACTCTCTGTATCACCAGTTTGTCCAGCAATCACTGTGGCCATTAATGGGTAAGCGCTTTTAGCAGCTGGGGAGATCTAGAGAGCAGGGAGGGCATCCTTACAATCACATATCATTTATGAAGCTGGCCTCCGCACTCTGCTGGCTTTAGGCCCTTTTAGAGAACAGGCTGTGGTGGTTGGGGGAACCCCTTGGTCTCCTCTAGATCTTTCTCATTCATGACACTACTGACATTTTACACCAATAATTCTTAGATGTGGGAACTTTCCTGTGTGTTGTAGGATGCTTAGCAGTATCCCTGGCCTTTGCTCACTGCATTCCAGTAGCACTCACAAGTTGTAACAGTCACAGTGTCTCCAACATTACCAAATTTCCTTGGGGTGGTGGGGGATGCAAAATCACTCAAAATCAATGCCCTAGACAGAGTCCTGATCCAGAGGACTGCTTCACTGAGGAACAAAAGGAACTAATACTTTAAAATTGTCATAAGTTCTCAAGATCCTGTGCCAGGTGCTTTCCACAAGTCATCTCATTCCAAAAAAACACTCTGCGACAAGAATCATTATTCCAATTTGAAAGGTAATGAAATTGAGGCTCGGAGAAGGGAAATTACCTGCCCAAGGTCACAAAGCTATGCTATCTGGCTGGCTTTCAAACCCAACCTCTTTCTACAATCCCCTGCTGCTGCTATACCTGCAGACCCAAGCTGCATGTCTGGTACACTTGCCGTGTGCCCTCTGATGCTGATGCTGTCCCATATACTCCCAGGGAACCTAGAAGCCAAAATGGCTGTCTTCCATTTAACAGAAGAGGATGCTGAGGTTAAGAGGGTATGTGATCTACAAAAGGTCACAAAGCTTTAGCATGATAGAGCTGGGTGTGTGTGCATGCACAGCCCGTGTTCCTTCTACTTCATCTGTGTGATCTCCCACCATGACACACTTCCCTATATGGCCCTAGGACATGCCCCCTCACTACCCTCCCCTCCACTACCCCAGTCTTATCAACCCCTCTCCCTGCTCCCCTCTCCTCAGACTCCTAGATGTTCTACAGTTGAAATTCAATGATCTAATATAAGTCCATTTCTTGACACATGATAAGGACTCAATAAATATTAGTGTCTTCCCTACCTGGGCCCCACATTTGCCAGGATTTCAGCTCTCATCTGCTAACCTCAATCCCAAGAGGCACACTCTCCATGGTAACAAAGTTTCTGACACAGGCCAGGAGCAGTGGCTCATGCCTGTAATCGTATCAGCTGAGGTAGGAGGATCGCTTAAGCTCAGGAGTTCAAAACCAGCCTAAGGGCTGGGAGCAGTGGCTCACGCCTGTAATCCTAGCACTCTGGGAGGCCAAGGCGGGCGGAATGCTTGAGGTCAGGAGTTCAAGACCAGCCTGAGCAAGAGCGAGACCCTGTCTCTACTAAAAAAATAGAAATTAATTGGCCAACTAAAATATATAGAAAAAATTAGCCAGGCATGGTGGCGCATGCCTGTAGTCCCAGCTACATGGGAGGCTGAGACAGGAGGATCGCTTGAGTCCAGGAGTTTGAGGTTGCTGTGAGCTAGGCTGACGCCATGGCACTCTAGCCCAGGCAGCAGAGTGAGACTCTGTCTCAAAAAAAAAAAAAAAAAAAAACCAGCCTGAGCAAGAGCGAGACCCCATCTCTACTAAAAACAGAAGAAAGTGGCTGGGCATGGTGGCTCACACCTGTAATCCTACCACTCTGGGAGGCCAAGGTGGGAGGGTTGCTCGAGGTCAGGAGATTAAGACCAACGTGAGCAAGAGCAAGACCCCATCTCTACTAAAAATAGGAAAAGCTGGCTGGGCATGGTGGTGTGTGCCTGTAGTCCCAGCTACTTGGGAGGCTGAGGCAGGATGGTTTGAACTCAGGAGTCTGAGGCTGCTGTAAGCTATGGTGACACCAGTGCACCCAACTCAGGGTGACAGAGCAAGACTCTGTCTCAAAAAAAAAGTTTCTGACACCTGCCATTAGTGGAGAAATTACCGGCTGCTGGATGTGCTAAACCCAGGCTTCTAAGTGACCTCAAGAAACCTATCACTGGGCAGGGGTGTACCAAAACATGACCTTCAACAAGTCCCTGAAGAAACAAAACCAAGGCAGCCACTGTTCAGGCCTTGGTCTCCTCATCTGTGGAATGAGGGTTCTGGGGCAAAAGCTTGACCTTGGAGCCCTTTCAGCACTGACACTACAAAACCAACCTTCCCTCCTGGAGCCCTTCCCATGACCCCATTTTAACAGAATAAATGAGGTGATCCTCATGGGGCAGGAAATACAAGTTTGAATCTCCACCTTTGAAAACACATTCCTGTTCAAACAAAGTCTGAAGGTTTTTGTTTTAAAGGCCCATTGAGGAGCACTGCAGGACTCCTCCCAAAAGCAATGGGTCTGACTTCCCAAGTTGTGTCAACTGATTAAACACAGAGAAACTGAGTTATACAAAGTATGAGCCTCCAACCGTGCCCTGGCAAGCACAGGGGGAGGGAAATGCACTTCCTGTAACACCATTTGAATAAAGAAAAATCCTTCCTGTGAGAATAAGTCAGTTTCCTGTGCTCCAACTACTAAGAGACCAAGCAGGCTATGACAATCAGCTCTATTTTTAATTTCCTTTTCTAAGCGCTTGTTTTCTGTGGCCACAAGAACAGTCACTTCCAGTTTCGGGGCTCTACTTTTACACTTTGCTTTACGGTGTCTGGTTTTTCTTAGCTCTAAACTACTAGTTTCTTCCACTACTTCCTGCACAAGAAGGCTACTGGGGGGAGCCGAAACTCACTTGTTGAGCGTGGCTGAGACCACCAAGGTCCAAAGGTTCAGAGGAAAGTGAGAATAGGTGAGAACGGGCGGCATTAAGCTGAAGGGTCAGACTGACTCTAGGGTAGGAGGGGCACATCTCAGACCTCAGGGCTAAACTGAGGCTGCAGCCTTCATTCTGCCCTTGGTTCTTTCTTCCCCGCAGCCACCCACCCACCCATTTTCATGCTGTGCAGCAATCGGGCCCAAGAAGGCCAGCAGGGCAGGCCCAGAAGGACTGTGTCCCGAGCTGCCCGGACCGCTGAATTACTAAGAGATGGCTCACCTGGGCCCCTCCCGCCGACTCAGCTCGGTGAATGGCCCTATTTCCCACAAGGTAGGGATGGAGTGATGGGCGCCGAAGGAAGGGAAAGCCTGAGAGGATGAGGCGGCAAGGTGAGGGCGGGGAGAGAGGAGAGCCGTGCGGAGGGGTGAGGGACCTACGGGGCCCGAGCCACGTCTGGCGTGCTCCTGGGGACGCCGAAGGAGCCCGTACACCAGGGTCCAGGGGCCGCGTGGGGCTACACTGCTGAGGAGGGAGGTGCCGGGGATGGGGGAACTGTGGAGACCACGGCTGAGGGAAACACGGGGGGGAGCTAGATCCGAAGGGAGCTGGGAGGCTGACCTGAAGGGGCCGAGTTGAGGGCAATGGGGAGGCCGGGCCCGAGGGGCCGAAGCCGAGGATGGGGAAAGTGGCAAGTCTAGGGCCGAAGGGGGCGCGAAGGCCGGGCCGCCACTACCGGGAAGGATATTGTCGCAGGAGCCCGTCCACTTCGCTAGGGTCCGGGCCTGGCTCTCCCGCCGCCGCCGCCGCCTCCTCCTGCTCGTCCACGAATTTGTTCTCGTCAAACTCGTCGATGTCCACCCGGCGAAAGCGCGAGGACAGCGTGTTCCGGGCCATGGCGGGAGCTCGGCGCCCACTCAGCCGGCACCGCTCTGGGCCCGACCTCGGCTCCGCTCCGCTCGGCACCGGCTCCGGCTCGGGGGCGGGAAGCGGCCGCCCGGCACCTCCTCCACCTCCTCCGCGCGCAGCCGCTACCCGCCCACTTCCGGGCCACGCCGGAACCGGAACTTCCGTCAGGGCGGGGCGGGTCCAGTGGAAGGGCGCGCCTGAGCCCCGGCATGAGGGTTTCCGCTGCAGTTCACGCCGTACTCTGATCTTTGTGGAGCCTCAGCCTTCCCTCGGGGCTGCGAGCGCCTCGTGCCCGCGCAAGCCCGGCGTCGTGTACGCCATTACTGCGCTGGTGCTCCGGCTTCTTCCTTTCCTCCGAGGATCCCCGGGAGGGGCTGGCGCGGGCACAGGCTCGACTCAAGGGGCGACCAGTGCCCAGACTTGGGGAGCACCGGGCCCCCAGAAGGCGCCCGGCTCTGCTTCTCAAGTGGTAGTCAGGCTTCTTGGAGAAGAAACCTTCGAGCTGATGCGTGAGGGATGAGCAGGAGCTCTTATGCCCCGAGAAGTGACGGGGAGATGCTAAGTCTTGGGGCCTTGAATGCCATCACACTGAGCCAGAGGAGGTTGCCTCTGCCCTGTACACAGAAGTGACGGTATTGTTAAAGAAGTGGGAGACAGGGCTGACAAGACGCTCAAGACGTTTTGACTTGAAGGTGCGGCGGTCCCGCGTGTGTGGCAAGTCACCTTGGTCTGGCGGATGGAGGGCCAGGAGAGGGAGGTGACTTTGTGGCCACGGTCCTCGCAGGAAGGGTGAGGTACTGGGGACTGAGAAGTCAGGCCTGGCTGGAGAGGCATGTCTTGGTAGGAAACAATTCTCAAAATCTGAGATGGAGGAAGAGGGTGTTAGGGCAGTCAAGGACGACTCTGGGGTGCCAGCATTAGGTGCCTGGATTGTTGCCTGAGGGATTCTGTTAATTGGCCTTAGCCTTAGGGGAAAATGGGTCTTTCACATAATAGTATGACAACTATTTTCATATAATAGTCCTCTTTTTAATAAAAGTCAGTATTTGAAATGTGTCTCATTTTTACTGCTTTGAATACTTCTCATTGAACTGTCTACACATCAAAGAAAATATCACCAGACTATGATGCAACCTAATCTTGGGGGCTAGAGATACAGACTCCCGTGGTGTGAAACGGGTGCTGAATAAAAGTCTGAGGGGTCCTGGAAACAGGCAAAGCCCACCTACGTTTCAGCTCCATACCTGGGAAGAAATATCTGTGAGCCAGGCAGGCCACAAGAACACAGAAATCTGTATTCCCAGAACATCCGGGTCAGAGGGAACTTTAAACCAGAAATGCCCATTTTACAAGGAAGGAAACAGCCCCCAAATAAGCTGGTGAATGTAATAATGTCCCAGCTCACGGCCGTGTGCTTCCATTTCAGTCAGGGAGATAATTTAAAAATCCACTTTATACTGTGTCAGGGATAACTGAGTGCTGAAAGAAAGAAAAATCAATCACGCAGTGCCTAGAGGTACCTTAGATAAAGCAGTCAAAGGAGGTGTCCCATAGGAGGTAACACTGAACAGGGACCTGAAGAAAATGAAGGAGGGAGCCAAGCAAGGCTCAGAGGCGGGCTGGGCTTGGTATATTCCAGAAACAGCAAGGTCACAGTGGAATAGAAGAAAGAAGAGATGAGATGGGAGTTTGGGGGATGGTGTAGGACTCTGTAGGCTGAGGAAGGGATTCAGTCTTAACTCAGATGGGACAGCCCTGGAAATCAGAGACGTGACATGATCTGGCTTCTGACTTAAGTTTGAAAAGGGGCCCTCTAGCAGCTGTATTGAGAACACATCTAGGAATGAGAGCCAAAGTAGGTGATTGAGAAGGTGACACCAACTATCCAGGGGACAGACAATGGTACCTCAAGCCAGGCAGGTGCCAGTAAGGATGATGGGAACAGGTTGGGTATATTTTGAGGGTAGAGCCCACAGGATTTGCTGGTGGATTAGATGTGGCATATATGAAAAACAGGAGTCACAAATGGCTTCAAGTTCAAAAAAGATGTACACAGTCATTAACTCTGATAGAAGTATAAGCATTTGGGAACTATGACAGCAAAGCCCCTGTGTACCATTAGACCTTCATTTATGAGTGACGTGTCAAGATTGACCTCTTCTTTACCCTTTTTCCTATATCCCCCTATCTCCTGGAAGCCTGTCTCACTGTGGTCTGGAACAAGGGTCATTAATTAATTCATCCAACAAGCATTCATGTACTAGAGACTAGAAAAACCAAATCAGGTGTCAGCCATGGTTCTGTTCCCAGGGAACTTCCAGATTGGCTGTGGAAATAGACACATGAATATATAATTTTAACTCAGTATGATTGGGGCTAAAGAGAGGATTGTACAGAGGCCTTGGGACACAAGGGGAGGTTGCTACCTATAAGGGGATGGAAGAAAGTTCCCTGGAGGAGGTGAAACCTGACAGCACCAAGAGGACAACTTGGATTTAACCAGATCTCTAAGAGGTTGTATGTCTTTCCTAATGGCAATGGAGTAACACTGGAGTGCCAATTAAGATTAATGTATGCTAGTTGGGGCAACAATGGAACTGTCCATTCAAAAAGCCTAAAAACCTTCTCTGGTTGGTGAATTCCCATTTAACTTTCAGGGCCCACCTGACTCAAATGTTTGTTCCACTGGGATATTAATACCCAATATTTGAGCAATTATAATGTATGTATCAGGTCTTATGCTAAATGAGTTACATGTATCTTCTCTAATCCTCATAAATGCCCCCACTCATAGGTGAGAAAACTGAGACTCAAGAGGGGGGAAGATATCTGCCAAAAATCTCAACTGTGCCGGGCACGGTGGTTCACACCTGTAATCCTAGCACTCTGGGAGGCCGAGGGGGGTGATCGTTTGAGCTCAGGAGTTCGAGACCAGCCTGAGCAAGAGCAAGACCACATTTCTACTAAAAATAGAAAGAAATTAGCTGGACAACTAAAAATATATAGAAAAAATTAGCCAGGCATGGTGGCGCATGCCTGTAGTCCCAGCTACTCGGAGGCTGAGGCAGGGAGGATCGCTTGAGCCCAGGAGTTTGAGGTTGCTGTGAGCTAGGCTGACGCCACGGCAGTCTAGCCCGGGCGACAAAGTGAGACTTTGTCTCAAAACAAAATAACAGTCTATGAATGCTCTTTTCACCTGCTGCCTCCACCAGAACCTTTATGGATTCGGGTTATAACTGTCTGATCTGGCCCCTCCCGCTCCCGCCACCGTGCACTTTAAATTCTTCCAAGGCAGGGCCGCGTTAATTCATCTTTGAAAACCCTCACCCCCTCATCCGCTCAGCAACCCCAGACCACCTGCGTCTAGCTCATGGCAGCACAGCGTAGGTTGGAAGATCTGCAAGCTTTCTCGAATAAATGAGTGAAGGAATAAATGACTGAATGGACGAATTCGAGGCCTTACTGTGCCCTCCTGGCAAGCTGCCACGCACCCGGGACCTCGGTTTTCCCAACTGAGCGGCTCAGGCAGTAATGCCGACCCAAGCAGCCCAGCGTGTCCGGGAAAACGCGGACGCCACGGGGCGGGGCTCCGGCTCGGTCGGGCGGGGCGGGGCGGAACAGGCCGTACCACGGCGCCCCTCGGGGGAGGCAGGGGCGGAGCCCGCGTGCTGCGGCCCCATTGGCCGCGTCCGCCGCCACCCGGCAGTAGTTACAGAGGTCAGCCCCGCCTCTTCCTCTTTTCCTCAGAGCGGCGGCGGCGGCGGATCGTGTAGCGATGGTGAGGACGAGGGAATCGGACTCCATCCGTCCGCTGTGGGGTGCGGGGATTGGAGCCGGGGCCACGGACTGAGCCCCCGGGTCCCGTCGGTCAGCCGGGCCGTGAGGCGCCGCGCAGAATGGCCGAGGGCCGCCACAACCCGCCTTTCGCCTTCTCTTCTGGGCCTGGGCCAAGAGAGACGCGCGCGGCCGGGACCTGCGTCTTCGCGTCTGCAGAGTAGGGTAGCGGCTCTGCCTGGTAGCCGGCCCGGGCGAGGGCGCGCCGCGGGCCTCGGTTACCCTGCCTCGGGGCGCGGGCGGTGCTGGGCCGCCTGGCCGGCCCCGCAGGCTGGCTAACCCAGACCCTTCCTCGCACACAGGCCAAGATTAAGGCTCGGGACCTTCGCGGCAAGAAGAAGGAGGAGTTGCTGAAACAGTTGGATGACCTGAAAGTGGAATTGTCCCAGCTTCGTGTCGCCAAAGTGACAGGCGGTGCGGCGTCCAAACTCTCCAAAATGTAAGAGACGGGCGGCCGGATCACAGGCCTCTGGGGGTAGGAGCTCGTGCGCATCGGGAGCGTCTGGATGTTCGGAGTTGGCTTAAGGAGTTGTCCGTTTAGGTGCACACTCAGTGCATCCTTGCGTCACGTGGACAGCCCGCTGTGTGCTTACCCCCTTACCTGCCTTTGACCCTGCGGTCCTTCTTCCTGGAGTGCCCTTGCTCGGTTTCTCTAGCTGGAGAAAGAACTGGGTGTCCCTGTAAACCCCTCTTAATCCTGCCTCAAAGCCTACCTGGACCCTGTCTTTCCATCTCCACGCCAGCGCTTAGTTGACTTTTTTCTTCATTTTCCCTCACTTGGTCGGTGGGTGCCTCATCCTTTACTTGAGCTGCAGAGTAACTTTTGGCTTGCATGGGTGAGGGTCCAGGAGACATGGGAAGGGAACGTGGGTTTGGAGTTAGTTGACGTAGGTACAAATTCACTTATGCCACGTACTGTCTGATCACTACATCGGCTTAGCTCCCATAGGTTTTTGTGTTTTTCTGAGACAGGGTCTCACTCTGTCACCTAGGCTGGGGTGCAGTGGCGTGACCATAGCTCACTGCAGCCTCAGACTCAGGGCCTCAAGCAATCCTCGTGGCTCAGCCTCCTGAGTTGTTGGGACTACAGACACCTGCCACCGTGTCCAGCTAATTTTTAAATACTTTATAGAGATGGGGGCATGTGTCTCACTGTATTGCCCAGGCTGGTCTTGAACTCCTGGCCTCAAGCAATTCTTCCACCTGGTCTTCCTGAGTAGCTGGGATTATAGGTGTGAGCCATGGCACTGGGCTTTCCACGGGTTTTTCCCTCTCATATAAAATAAATGCCCCCACCCTGCAAAACAACCTTGTAGGGGAAGGGTGGGAGGATTGCGCAAGTTGGGAGACACGTGAGCAGAGTTGCACACTGAATCCTAAAGATCATATTGTCCAGTCAGCCACTGGGTGACCCTCCCTCATCCCCTGACATATCTCATGTTTAACGTGACTACAAATTAACGTCTCCCAAGCCTGCTCCTAGCCTCAGTTTCCCCCTCCCCAATAGCATTTCTGCTTCCCAAATGTCTCTTCCTGCTCAGTGGCCTCTCCTGCAATTTCTTATGTCAGCCTGGTTGCTCGGCTTGTTGCATGATCCTTTGTGTCAGTTCATTCACATTGGCGTTGGTTGACTCTTCATAGCTTTGAGGGTAAGTTTTGCTTGAGATTGAAGGTCTTTTCCTGATCTGCCTCACCTCACTGACTTCTCTGTTTTGTATTGCAGCCGAGTCGTCCGCAAGTCCATTGCCCGTGTTCTTACTGTGATTAACCAGACGCAGAAAGAAAACCTCAGGAAGTTCTACAAGGTGTGTCTCGGGGGTGTATTTGGCTGCACGAAGCCAAGTTGGCCAGGGGGCATAGGAAAGGGGTTTTCTTGCTGGGGTGCATTGGGCTGGCAGCGGTTGGGCTCTACAAAGCTTATCCAGCTCATGACTGGGTTCGCCCTTTTCCCAGCATCTTGCATGGCATGTGGCTCTGCGGGCTGCAGATAAATCAGTGACATGCCGGGAGTCTGGCTGGAGACTAGGGTTTGAATCCAGCCTTCCCAGCTGAGTGAGCTTGGGCATAGGGTTAACTGTGTAAAGGTTTCAGTTGTTTATTTCTAGCACTTACTATGTATGTCAGTCACTGCCAAGAAACCTGATGTTCTCATTTTTTCAGATGAGGGTGCTTAAGGCTTAGAGATTGTTACCTAGAGTTATCTACACTCAATGGAGTGATGGGCCTCAGTTCTAAATCATGTCTGGGCAAGGGCTGGATTGAGTGCTCCTGGGAGATTTGCACAAGTGTCTTCTGACAACGATTTCTGGTCTTGTCCTTAACACCAGTGTTACCAGAGTTCAAACAAGAATGAGTAGGAGACTGTGTGTGCACATACATCTGATTTATTATAAATAATTGGTTTATGTGATTGTGGGCCTGGCATGAGCTGGTGACACAGGTTGTAGCTGCTGTCCCCAAGTGGCATTTCTTCCAAGGGAGCCTCAGTCCTGCTTTAAGGCTTTCAAATGATTGGCTCAGACCCACCCAGATTACCCAGGACAGTCTCCCTTAATAAAAGTCATCTGATTATGGGTTTTAATTACGTTTGCAAAATAGCTTCATATCAATGTCCAAATTAACGTTTGAATAACTGGAACATTTGACACATTGTAAAAAGCAATCATAGTGTGGCTAGGCTAGCTGCCCAGGGGATACTAGCATGCAGGGCAGGGGGGCTGCCACACCACCGGAATATGTACACATTTTTGTGTGAGAACATTTTTGTGAGGAGTGGGTCTGAAGGTTTCATCAGTTTTGAGGGGACCGGCAGAAGTGGTGGCTAGGAAGAATTGTCTTTGTGACCCTCCAGTGAGTGCCCATTGTCCTGTACCAGGCGCCTCTTGGTCAGTGAAACTTTCTGTGATGATGGAGTTGTAACCTCTGGCCATGTGGATTTTGAGCACTTAATGTGGCTGCGGTGACTAAAGAACTGAATTTTTAATGAAAACAGTTACATGTAGCTAGTGGCTGTTATATTGGACCACAGAATTCTAGGAGGTTAGCAGATTTGAAAAGGACAAGGGCCTGACCTATGCAAGCAGATGTGGAGGGACAAAGACTGTCCTGCCTCCAAGTCTCCTCGAAAGCTCACCCTCACCATCCTGGGCGGCTTCTTTTCCATGGTTCTCTGCCCACCTGCTGGGGCCTGGTGCAGAGACTGTGCGGCCTCAGGCTCCCCACTTCCTCAAATGTCTACCCTGCGCCTGCTCCTCCATGCTGTCGGCTCCCAGAATCTCTTTGCACCAAAGGGCCATTTGTTACCTGTTTAGTCTCCTTTATTGTGTTGGGCACCCCTTGAGCAGGGACTTGGTCTGATTCGTTGCTAAGCCAGCACCCCGCACAGCTTTGTCCTGAAGAGGGCCTATGTGGCCTTTCTAGAACAAAGAATAGTGAGCTGCTGTGGTCAGGAACCCTTCGCTGGGGAGGAGTGGGAGCCAAGGTCAAAGAGATGGGTGATGGCTCTGTGACAGCTCTGGCCAGGAGTGAAGCAAGTGGAGCAAGGCAGGAAAGGGGACCGGGCCTTGCCCCTCATGGCAGGATGAGCTTGGCCAAACTGGATCTTCCTCTGAGGCTCAGGGTTATCACAGGCAACACATGACAAACCCTCCAGATTCATGAGCAGGGCTTTAACTCCCATACACACTCTCTTGTGTGACTTAAAGCCAAGGTAACAGTAACCACCCCCAGGACTTGGTGGTGCCACATGATTCTTACTAGATTGTGTTGCAGCTTTGACTCCATAACTGAGCCTCGGGCAAGTGGAAGGAGCACTGACTAGTCTCAGTTCTGCCCCAGCTTTGCTGAGATTTAGGCACCTCAGCCCAGTAAGTCAAGAGACTTACATAAAGTGGGGACAGCCCACCAGCCTTGGGTTTGGGGAAATTAAATGAGCTAGTGAGCAAAGTGTATGACCTGCTGGCAGCCCCCTGCTGTGGGACTGGATGTCCTATAAGTCCTCACTGCAAATCGCCTTCCCATCCCAGCTGCTCACTCTCACCTGGCATTTGTCGGCATCTTGCCAATGCCCCTCCTGGCGCCTTAGTTCTGGCCTCCCAAGCTGCTTTAGCTACTGAAGCAGCGTCTCACATCCCTCTACTGCCTGCCTCCCAGGGCAAGAAGTACAAGCCCCTGGATCTGCGGCCTAAGAAAACACGTGCCATGCGCCGCCGGCTCAACAAGCACGAGGAGAACCTGAAGACCAAGAAGCAGCAGCGGAAGGAACGGCTGTACCCACTGCGGAAGTATGCGGTCAAGGCCTGAGGCCTGAGTCGACGTCAATAAAAACACGAAACTGGCTGACATTGCTTGGTTTTTCCACTGATCAGGTTGGAGAGGGGGGATTGGGAGCAGAGGCTGGCAGAATGGTGCTGGCTGCTCTGGTGTGGGGCCTGTTGGACACTGTTAAGGTTGCGCCTGTGTAGCCCTGGTAGGTCAGGGCTGTCCGTGGTGGTGGTACATTTGAGGGGTCCTGGGTGATTTGTTCATGCAGGGGGTGCTTGACATCTGGTCTAATCAGCAGCTCCAGACACTAAGAGTCGTCCGTCTGGGGTGAAGGCACAGGCATGGGCCACATCCAGCACTCCCTGCCAAAAAAAAGCACAGGATGGGGCTCGGCTTGCAAGTCCTGCCTTTCCCTGGCACGGGGCACAGGGACTTCCACAGCTCCTTGGTGCTACCCCACAGTCTTACCTTCAAGGTCTCAAGGCACTTTCCTGTGTTGCAGTCCCAGACTTTGACCTGGAAACAGGGAGCGAGAGAGGCAGGAGGCCTCACCAGGCCAGTCTGGCATCTTGGTGTGGATTTTTCGTTTGTTTGAAATGCTCTACCTGGGGTCTGGCACAAATTTCTGTGCATGCGGGAGTTTCTTCTTGCCTGAGGCTACTTGGGTCATAGAGCAGCATCTGGGGCCGGCCTGCCTCTCCTTGTTAGGTGAGGAAGTGGGCATTTCTGGAAATGGAATGCTGAGGGCTCTGGTGGGTGGGCTTAACATGTGGGAGTAGCCACCACTGGCCAGTCGCTGCTCGTCTGGGGAGAATGCTATACTCTTCACCCAGGTGACATGGCCTTTGAGTTGGACAAGCAGGCTGCTGGTCATGGGTTTCCAGATGTGGATGGTCTTGTCCCAGGAGCCAGATGCCTGAACAGCAGACAACTCTGATCCACTAGGTATGGGGCCTGCAAGCCCTCTGGGCCCCCAAATGGCCTGTGGCCCTTTCTTGCTTTCTACAGGTCTTGTAGCCAACAAGGGACCAGCCCAGCTTACCAGGAGGCCCGATGCTGAGTAGCACAGGCAGCTGATGTTGCCACTGTGGCCCTCTAGTTCTTGGTGGATGACTGCTGGGGTACCCGCCCGCAGGTCCCAGATGCGTATGATGGAGTCCCAGGAGCCGGTGGCCTGTAGGCAGTGACCACCCTCCTGGTGCCTAGACTGGACTCAGGAGCCCATCCCCTTCCCGCTGCTCAGCTCCAAGGGGGAGAGAGGGGGTGGGGCAGAGGTGAGGCTCACCAGGCAGTCCCCGCTGGGTGAGAAGTCACTGCTCTGGACAGAGTCACGGTGCCCAGCTAAGAGGCGCAGCATCTGGCCGGACTAGAGGATGGAGCCCTGAGCTTTGGGAGGTGGCAGAGAGCAGCCACTCTGAGGGGTCAGACCCAGGCGCTCCCTGCTAGGCTACCTGGGTCATGCGACAACATGGCATGTGGGGAGGCCATCTGGGCCTTGACAGAAGGTGAGGAAGGGCAGTCCAGGCAGGGGGCGCCTAGTGTGCAAAAGCCTGAGGCACGAGGCTGTGTGTAGGGAGGCCTGGAGAAGTGGCTGCAGCCGGATGTGGGGTGTCTTGGATGCCTGGTGTGTACATGGGCTGTGGGAATCCTCCAGATCCCAGACTTGGCCAGGCCCCAGCCACTCCATGTACCTTCGTCTCCCAGAGCATCACATGCTTGTCCCAGCCACCTGAAGCTAGCTGCCTCGAGTCAGGGCTGAAGCTGACCGTCTCCACACTCCGTTGGTGACCTGCAGGGACCAGCCCGGGTTTGAGGAAGGGGGGAAGGTGACATAGGACGCAGTAAGGTTGGAAAAGGAGCTCAGGCCTGATTGCTCAGCTCCCAGTCCCTCCTGGCCCACTCACCCTTCAGGACCTGCAGACACTTGGCTCCCGCTACATCCCACAGGCGGATGGTGCAGTCGCAGGAGGTGCTGGCAAAAAGGCGGCCGTCTGGGGAGAAGCGGCAGAACTTCACAGGCCCTGGGGTGGGTGGCCGTGGTCAAGGGATGGGGTGCTGCCCTCCACCCTGGCCCTTCGCAAGCCACTCCTGCTAATTTCTCCAGCCTCATCACCCACCTCCCCTCACCCAGACTCCAGTCACTTGCAAATGTCTGGGTTTGACCGGGGCTGGGCTCCCAGTTGGGAACACTCAATCCCAATTTGCCCGTATGGAAAATCGTCAGTACCCAAATCAAACACAGGCACCTCCCAGAAACTCCCAACAACCCAGCCTGATTGGTTGCCTCCTTTGAGCTCCCAACCCCTGTACTTTCACTATTAATAGCATTAATCAGACTGACCTGTAATTGCCAGATTTTTTTCCCTTATCCTCTCAATAATTGTAATAGTTAGAACTACTGGGTCCTTAACTGGGAGCTAGGCACTTCACTTGGATTATCTCATCCTGTAGTGTAGCAAGTATTATCCCCATTCTCTAGCAGAAGAAATGGCTCAGAGAGGGGGCAGGACTTGACTAAGATCATAGTCAAAAAAGTGGTAGGAGCCGGCCACAGTGGCTTGCACCTGTAATCCCAGCAACACAGGAGGCCATGGCAGGAGGATCACTTGAGGCCTGGAGTTCATAGCAACTGGGCAACATAGCAAGCCCCATCCCTAAAACAAATTTTTTTTTAATTTTTTTCTTTTTTTATATTTAATTCATGTACCTGTTTACATCAAAAAAAAATTTTTTTTAATTTAAAAAGTGGTAGGTACAACATGATTGAACCTTGAGGACATTAGCCAAACGGAAATAAGCCGGTCACTAAGACAAATACTGTATGATTCCACATATATATATATATATATATATATGATATCTGGAGAAGTCAAATTCATAGAGACAAAAAGTAGAACAGTGGTTGTCGGTGGTTGGGGAAGGGGCATTGGGGAGTTATTTACCGGGGACAGAGGTTCAGTTTTGTAAGATAGTGTGCACAGTAAGATAGTGTGCACAGTAGCGTGAATGTACTTAACACCACTGAACTGTACACTTAAAAGGTTAAAACTGTAAATATTATGTGTATCTTTTACTACAATTTAAAAGAAAAAAGTAGGATCAGAGTCCAGGTCTGTCAGAGTCAAAGCCCCAGCTCCCAGGTACCACACTGTGTGCCCTTGTCCTCCTGCCCTAGGTCTGCCCTGGGCTGTCTGCACCCAAGCCCAGCCCATCATTGGGCATTGTGGCAGGCTCTGCAAAATGCCAGATAGACCAGTGGGCATCTGTCTTCCCAGCCAGGCTGCCAGTCCCACCTGTGTGGCCACCAAGCCTCCACAGCAGCTGCCCGCTCTGGGTCTCCCAGCCGTACACACAGCCATCCTCTGAGGCTGTGAGCAGTATCTGGCCATCAGGGGAGAAGGCGGAGGAGTTGACCTGGAAACAGAACACAAAAGTGGCCCTGTTCTGGGGCAAGAAACACCTCTCAGCTCATCCCTGACCCCAGACTCCTGGGCCAGCCCTAAACACTGCCCCAAGAGCCTGGCCTTAGAGCTTGGACTTCAGGCCTCACTCCACAACCAGAGCCCAGAGCCCAGGACCCACTGAACTCTCTCTGGAGCCCAGTAAAACCTGAGCCTGAGCGGTGGCTCACGCCTGTAATCCTAGCAGTCTGGGAGGCCGAGGCGGGCGGATTGCTCAAGGTCAGGAGTTCGAAACCAGCCTGAGCAAGAGCGAGACCCTGTCTCTACTAAAATGAGAAAGAAATTAATTGGCCAACTAAAGACATATAGAAAAAATTAGCCGGGCATGGTGGCGCATGCCTGCAGTCCCAGCTACTCAGGAGGCTGAGGCAGAAGGATCACTTGAGCCCAGGAGTCTGAGGTTGCTGTGAGCTAGGCTGACGCCACGGCACTCACTCTAGCCAGGGCAACAGAGTGAGACTCTGTCTCAAAAAAAAAAAAAAGAAAAAGAAAACCTGAGCCTGAAGCCACAGGCTGGAGCCTCTGGAACCAGAGTCTGGAACTCCAGAGCCAGGAGCCCATTCTAGAGCTAGAGCTGAGAACTGAGAGTTCAAAATCTCTAAGCCCTGAGTTCACTTTAGAGCCAGAGCCCAGAAGCACTGGAGTCAGCCAGGAGCTGTAGCCCTCCAAGCCAGAGTCCAGATTCTGGAGCCTTTTTTAGAACCAGAGCTTAGAACCCAGAGCTCATTCTGGAGCTGGAACCCAGACCTGGAGTCTAGACCCTACTTTGAGCCTTCTTTGGTTGACAAAGTCCATTCTAGACTCAAGGTCCTGAGCTGAAGCCCAGGGAGCACTTGGAACCGCCACTACACAGAATCAGGAGCCCAGAGTCAGGGCACTGCTGGGTCTCACCTCCCCGCGGTGCCGGCCGAAGAATTTCACTCTCCCCACTGCCAGGGTCTCTGGGGCCCAGCTGTTCATGTGGCGCCAGCCACCCAGCTTGCCCTGGTGGTGGTCTGCCGGGGGGGGGGGGGGGGGGGGCGTTGGACACGGCGGGGGGGGGGGGGAAACAGTGTAAAAGCGGTGTCCCGGGGAAAAGGGGGGGGGGGCCCCCCCCCGGGGGGGCGCCCCCCCCCCCGCTACCCCTGGCCCCCGTTTTTACAAGTTTTCCCCCCCCCCCCCCCCCTGGCCTACGCCCCCCCCCCCCCCCCCCCCGGCAGACCACC
>CAUYRT010046357.1:0-11475 GCA_963574885.1 Lepilemur ruficaudatus | reverse complement strand
CCAATTAATTTCTTTCTATTTATAGTAGAGACGGGGTCTCGCTCTTGCTCAGGCTGGTCTTGAACTCCTGACCTTGAGCTATCCACCCGCCTCAGCCTCCCAGAGTGCTAGGATTACAGGCGTGAGCCACCGTGCCCGGCCGGCATTATTTATTTCTTTTTCTTCCTCTTTATATCTCCCCCAAATTTGGTTTGCTTTTGTTTCCTCTCATGTTCTCTGTGGTTTTTTTTGGGAGGGGGTTGTGCTATAAAAAATTCCTTTTATTAGTTAGTGGATTTGTGATAGATAGTGAAAGTAGATGTTGTATTCAGACTTCTGTCTTTGCCCAGAATTCCAGAAAATGCCAAGAAACTCTTTCTGGTGGTCTTTTGTGATGCTGTTTTGCTTCTGATTTCATTTATTAAGGCTACTTTCTCTTGTGGCATCCTTTATGGAGATGAAGAATTACTAGCTATAATGCTTTCATCTAATGGGCTGGAACAGCCATGTTTTATTTTTGTCTCTGCCATCAGCTGGCTCTGTGACTGCAGTCAAATCCCTTAAACCCTGTTCCTTTGTCTACGTCTCTATAAAATAGAAATAATACGATACAATCAAAGGTTACTATGAAGATAAAATCAGATAATGTGGCAGTGTTTTGTAAAAGGGCTTTAATGTGCTCCATGACTGCAAATTAATCTATATGTGAAGACACCTTAGTGTTCCTTATAGTACAAACAATGTCAATTCATAAACCCTTTCCCCCACAGATTCTTTTTTTACCCATTGCCTAATTATTTTTGTTGCTCTTCCCTGAAACTTCTCTCCCTTTTCCAAGAACAGCCAACTGCTCTACCCTATGCCAAGAGGAGTGAAGTGATTATACTCAGCTCCTCCACATCAAACTTCTGCCAACACCTCTCATGGCATTTCCTCACTACGACAAAAACAATGAGGGAATAAATTCATCTTTAGTTCATTATGTCTTCTGTTTCTCCTGCCTTTGAGTATCCCATCTGGTTAGCCTAGATGAGGGATTTTTCTCTTGTGCCATCACCAAAATTGCAAACCAAATGACAATGTGACGGTGCCTGTCAGCAGCTTGTCCTAACTGCTAAACAGTGGAATATACTTGCTTTACTAACTGAGGAAAAAAATACTGACAAAAAAGGCCTGCATTCAGTGACCTATGCCAAAAATAGTTACAGTCAGGAAAAAAAAATCAATCATTTGCGATTCCCAGCAGGCAGCAAAGAACTCCAAAATAGCTGTTCTTCTCCTGAACTTTCCCTGAATGATTAATTGTCTCATGATTCTGTAGCATCAGTCCCTGAAATTCATGTGCCAGAGATACAATTTTTGTGCACCTTTTCTAAGACATTTTTCTCGAGGCAGTTGATGGTTGGAGGCTGTCATTTTTTGGCAATATAAAAAGAAAATAAGATGGATTTTGACTCCTGGACTTAATGGAGTAATTGGGACTAGCTTAGCCCTCCAACTTTAAATAACTAGAAAACTAGACAAAATATATGGAACAACATATTTTTAAACTTTGGATAATTGACATCCCAGAACTCTGATCCTTGAAAAGGGAAATAAATCAGGTGAGTTCTAAAATCACTTTGGTTTTCTGCCAGAGGAACGGGGGTGGGGATCCCAGGGTGAGCAAAATGATCCCACTGATTTGAGGAGACAGAGATCACAGTGTGAAGAAGAGATGAGACAGCTGGAATTTGCAGGGCAGAGTACAGGAGAGGAGAAAGTTATGCAGAGAAAGAACTGCAGAGGTCCATGTATGGATTCCCTTGGGCCTGATGCTGAATACAAATCTACAGATTTGCACGGTAGAAACCAATGAGACCGTGGAATGATAAATGGTAGTTATGAGTGGAAAAATTCCCATTGCTCACATAGGGCTGAAAGATGTTGAAATTCTGATCAGCCAGAATAGACAGTCCTTATTTAACATGTGGGGCAATTTCTGTAGACATTCCAGAGAGGTCATGCTTGAGAGGTATGGCTAAACTAGCTCTAACATAAAGGCTACTCTAGCTAGACCTTCTAAGCTGAAAAAGAAGCTTAGAAAAGATTAAAATTATTGTCAAGTAAATTAACTGCCCATCAGAACAATGTCCAACACTCAAGAATAGATAGTTAACAATGGCTAACATCAAGTAAAAGATACTAAACCAGTAAAGAACTTTTAAACGGCTATTATTAATAATGCTTAAAGATATAATAGGAGACATTAAAATAATGACAAGAGAATTATAAACTATAAAAACACTCAGCAGAAACATATAATATGTATGCTACTAACTATATTAAAAGTGAGGGTAAAATCAAGAATTTTTAATAGGCAAACTGAAAAAATTCATCACCTAACAATATAAAACATAAACAATGTTGAAGAAAAATGTTACCAGATGAAAATTTGTATATATACATAAAAGGAATGAAAAGTGTCAGAAGTGGTAAATAGAAGGGTAGAGATATAAAATTGTTTTCTAATTTAAAGTGCATTAAAAGAGAAATGACAGTTAAAGGCAAAATTATAGCAATATATTGTTGTGTTTATGATATATGTGAAAGTAAAATGTATCAAAACAAGGATAGCAGGGTGATATGGAAGTATATTGTTGTAAGATTCTTATAAATAAAATAATATTATTTGAAGGTAGACTGCAATAAATTCAAGATGTATATTATAAACTCTAGCACAATCTCTAAAACACAAAGAGGTATAGCCAGTAAATCTAATAGTGGACATAAAATGAAAATCAAAATATATTCAAAAGAATGTCAAGAGAGGGGAATAAAAAACCCAGAACACAAATTACAAGAGTAATCAGAAAATAATATGAATGGAATGAACATGAAAACACAACATATTGAAATTTGTGAAATGAAGCTAAAGTTGTGTTCAGAGGGAAATTTTTAGCTTTCTATTAGAAAAGCAAGATGTTTTAAATTGATAATCTAAACTTCTACCTTAAAAAGTTAGAAGAAGAAAAAATTAAATCCAAAGTAAGTAGAAGGAATGAAATAATAAAAACAAGAAAAAAAACCAATAAAATATAAAATGGAATAACAGTAGAGAAAAATCAATGGTACCAAAACTTAGGATTTTTTTTGGGAGGTGTGTGGAAATAATAACCAAATTTATGGTCATCTGGTTATACTGATCAGGAAAAAAAAGCTAGAAGACACAAAACACAAATTACCAGATCTTCAAATATTGAAAGAATGAGGTAATATTATGAACAACTTTGAGCTCATAAAAATTAATAAATAGATATATTTTATATAAGTTATACCTTAGTAAAGTTGATTTGAAAAAAAGAAAAAAATGAGCAAGTAATTTTAATTGTTATGTTTCTTGAGCTCTTATCTAGGTACTTGTCACAGACCATGTCATTGTCATTTAATCTCATAATAAAATAGTTTATAACTTAGTAGTTTGAAGTGTATACACCAAGACTTCCTGTCTTCAAATTATGGTTATGCCCATTAGAAAGTGCATGACTAGGGTAGTTATTAGGTTGGGGAAAAAGTAATTGTGGTTTTGCACCATGAATTTTATATCATTATAACTAGACTCAAACACATCTTTACTAATCAAAATAGGAACCATTACAAGCAACATATTTTTGCCTATGAGAAATAAGTTTGTTTATTATGCAGTGTAAAAATTCATGCTTTGGGATGTGATGAACTGTTAGAAAGCATTTCTCCATTCTGTTGGTTGTGGAAGTGTTTTCCCTGCAAAAAGTTGTTGAAATGCTTGAAGAAGTGGTAGTTGGTTGGCAAGAGGTCAGGTGAATATGGCGGATGAGGCAAAACTTCGTAGCCCAATGCATTCAACTTTTGAAGCATTGGTTATGCGACACGGCAGGGCGTTGTCATTGAGAAGAATTGGGCACTTTCTGTTGACTAATGCCAGCTGCATGTGTTGCTGTTTTCAATGCGTCTCATTGATTTGCTGAGCATACTTCTCAGATGGAATGATTTTGCCAGGATTCAGAAAGCTGTAGTGGATCAGACCGGCAGCAGACCACCAAACAGTGACTATGATCTTTTTCTGGTGCAAGTTTGGCCTTGGGAAGTGCTTGAGAGCTTCTTCTTGGTCCAACCACTGAGCTGGTCATCGCTGGTTGTCTTACAAAATCCACTTTTCCTTAATGATCACAACTTGATCGAGAAATGGGTCGTTGTTGCGTACAAGAGAATTATACTTCAAAATGATGATTTTTTTGATTTTCAGTCAGCTCATGAGGCACCCACTTATTGAGCTTTTTCACCTTTCCAATGTGCTTCAAATACCAAATGACCATAGAATGGTTGAACTTGAGTTCTGCGGCCACTTCTTGTGTAGTTGTAAGAGGATCAGCTTCCATGATTGTATTCAATTGGTCGTTGTCAACTTCCGATGGCCAGCCACTGTGCTCCTCATCTTCAAGCCTCTCGTCTCCTTTGCAGAATGCTTTGTTCATTAGCAGTTACTGGGCCAAACGCATTGTTGATGTTGCGAGTTGTCGTTGCTGCTTTATGACCCATTTTGAACTCGGATAAGAAAATCACTGGAATTTGCTTTTTGTCTAACATCATTTCCATAGTCTAAAATAAATATAAAATAAACAGCAAGTAATAAGTCACTGGCAAAAAAATAAAGTGAAAAATGTGCATTAGAATGATGTATGACATAACTACATTTATTTAAGAATGTATTACAAAATCAAATGGCAAATTTCAACGATGCTAAAACTATAATTACTTTTTCATTAACCTAATATTTAGCCACTAGAGTATAAACTGCATGAGGGCAGTGAATTTCTATTTTGTTTACCTAGTAGAGTTCCTGGGACATGGTAGGCATCCAGTAAGTATTTGTTGTTAAACTCCTGTTGAGAGATGGAGAAATTGTGGCAAAGAAGAGATTTAGTGACTTTCAAAGATTGTCAGGAAGAAAGAAACTCAAGATCGAACCCAGGTTGGTCAGATTCCAAAACTAGTATCTTTCTACTATTGATATGGCAGGCAAGTGAGACACCTTAATAGGCGTAAGCAAGTCTCCCTTTAATTTCCTTATAAGAAATGAAAATTATGATACTTCTTTTGATTATCAAATTAGTCCTTGGAACTGTTTCCCCTCTCACTTTAAGTAGAACTGTTATTGCAAAATGAAAAGAAAGCAAGGGTCCTGTTTCCTTTTTCAATACTTCCATTAGATGCTGCTGCTAAAATTGTTCAGTGAGAGTTCAGAATGTAAGTACTCCAGTGCATTGTGGTTTTTGCAAGACAAATAAACAAAACCCAAGTAAGAGTTTTGATTTCTTGAAAAGCATGGTGTTTTGACCCATAGTAGACTCATCCAATGTAGGCTATCAAAACTGTAAGAGATTAAATCCTTTTCAAATCAATTTTAAAATGTAAAACACATGCCCAATAGCTGGCTAGACTTTTGTTTAAGGGATGAAATTGAAGAGATGAGATTAACGTCTATGTGCCAGACATTTTGCTACAATTTGTAATTTTAATCTTTACAACTGTGAAGACTTTAAACTTCACAATTCCAAATCCCTTTCCAACCAAATAGTTGTATAATGTAATTGTGTAGCATTACAAGCCTACCAAATAATACATCTGGGATTTTATTTTTAAAATTATAAACCATAATCATTGATGTATCTAGTGTGCTCAGATTATTTTTTCTTCTTTCTAATCAGGCAACTCAATTGAAGTTTGACTCACCAGTGATAAATTGAAACACAAAAATGTTCTTGATAATATTTCTTCAGCTTTTACTTTCTTCATGTTGCATGTGTTTTCTTAAACCTTATTATAGAAAGTTTCAAATATAAAAAAGTGAGAGCTAGTATGACAAATCCCCATGCAGCCACCACTCAGCCCCATTAAGCATCAACTTGTGGTCAACATTGTTTCCTGTTATACCCGTGCATGTTCTCTCATATTCCCCAGTACTCATTTCATCTTTAAGAATTTTAGTATATATTTCTAAAAGATAGGAAAGCAATTTTTTAAGAAAATCAAATTCACAATACCATTGTCAAACCTAGACAAAAATTATTAAATTAATATATGTTTATGTATGTAGAATATACACACACTGTATATAAAAATTCATTGGGATGGATGATAGACATAAATATTAAATTAAGAGCATAAAAATTTTAGAAGAAACTATAAGATAAAATGTTTGTGATCTTGGGTAAGGTAACAATTTCTTAGAAAGGGCACAAAAACTATAAACCATGAAAGAAAAAAAAATGATAACCTGGTCTTCATAAACATTAAAAACTTATTTTTCAAAAGACACTGTTAAGTATACAAAGAGCCATAGGCACGGGGAGAAAAAAATTGGCAAAATTTATATCTGATAAAAGAATCGCATCGAAATATGGAAAGAACTTTTACAACTCTATAATAAAACAACTCAATGAAGAAAAATGGGGTAAGATTTCAATAGACATTTCACCAAAGAAATTATACAAATGGCAAATAAGTAAATGAAAAACAGGCTGAACATCATCAGTCATTGGGGCAATGCAATGAGATGCTACTACACACCCACTAGAATGACAACAATTAAGCTGTAATAACAAGGGTTAGTGAGGATGAGGAACAATTGGAAGCATCATACCTGCTGCTTGCTGGGAATGCAAAATAGCATAGCTATTTTAGAAAACAGTTAAGCAGTTTCTTATCAATTTAAACACTCCCAGAAATTCTTCTCCTACATATATCCACCCATATAAACTAGTTTTAACTTAATCACTCTCTTTAAAGTTTCTATAGCCACTTACAGTCTTATTCTGAAATAGTGGGGTATAGGGCTTCAACACATGCATTTACAGAGGGACAGCACTATTCAGCCTATCCACATAGTTTTGTGCTTTTCCAGGGCCCTCTGCCATGCAGCTGCTGAGCATCCGAAGTACTACTTAAGTCCCTGAGAAATGAATCACAAAGGTAGTTTGGGAAAAATTTCATAAACCTTACGTTATTTAGAACATCGCAAGGACAATGAACAGGGATGAGAAAGATGCACCAGTCTCTGTTCTCAAAACCTAACTTGAAGAGTCCCCTTCTGTAGGTCTCATGCTCTCTGTACTCTGGGATTCCACGTGGTAGTGGAATCCTTTCTATTTTCTTCAAGCAGGACTTTGTCACAGCAGGGAATCTCTGAAGGTTTATCTTGATTTTCACCTGTTATTTCTTTTCTTATAAGTAACATTTAGTATCTTAGAAGCGTGAGTTCTGGGTAGCACTAAAAGAATTGTGGGGCCCCTGCATGCTGGGTGTCTAAATTGATTTTGGTACCTTTCATAGTACCAAGCTTGGTATTATGTCTGTAGTAGAGACTATGCTATCTATGCTATAAATATTTCAGAGACGAAGTTGAGCCTTTCAAAGGTGTGAACTACATTTCCCAGAACCCTCCTCATTACCTGGTGCTCAGTGAGCATCTGTGCAGGTGGAGGACAAGGAGAAGCTCCAGAAGCAGTAGCAGACAGGTGTGTGAGTAGACCTGATGTTCAAGCTGCTTCTGCATGAGCTTCTTGAGAATTGTGATATTGATTCTACAGACTGAGCTGGTTGGTGGAAGCTTCGATCCACATTGGTGCTCTAGGCTGGGATAGTTGGTAGCAACTTTCCTGACTTTTGCATCCCAACTGTTCCAAATTTGGTAGAGCTCTAATTTTCATTCTAAAACCCTTTGTATCTCGAATACAATGAGTGGCGTCAGCTTTCCCCTCTGAAGTCTGGTTGGTATATAAAGTCACACAACTGAGCAGAGTTAGAAACTGCTCCAGAATTGCGGTCAGAGAAGGCTAGCGTTAGAAAACTCAGAGAGCTCTGTCTAAATTTCCTATTTTACAAATGAGAAAATAGGCTCCAAGTAATTTAGTGATTTGCATGCACTATTTCTAGCAGAATAGTTTCTGTAAAGCCTGGATGCCTGACTGGCTGAGTGGCAGTTTTTAAAAGGTTCTGTCGTGTAGTCAGAGAAGTACATGAATTCCTTCTTCCTGTGTAGCAAATGAGGATGGAAGGCCATTTTATTAAGTGATCTAGAATAAGCTCTTAAGTGTTCTTTCTTCTTTAAATCAAATTTGAAATTTTAACAAATACCATAGGAAATCTTAGCATATTCACATAAAACCCTATGTGGTAAAACAATCCCTATCTTGGAAGAAAACATCCTGCTCATTTTCTCATTTTCACAAAGTCCCTTTTAACTTCACAAATATTCATGACCACTATTGTGGTATCTCTTTAGAGAATTACTCAAACATCTTTTTTGTGGATTAATAAACATCTGGGGATGGTATTTGATTTTGATTCAAAGGGTGGAGCCAGTGCCTCTCAATTCTTATATTATGTGGCTTATTGTCATTTGAATTTTCCAAATATTAAGGATTCTCCAATGTGACTCTTTGAAAGGAAGTGCTTTTTTTTCCTTTGGATGATGGGATGCTGATTCAGAACTATAATATATAATAAAATTAGAAATGCCATTATTTCATTTAGCCTACTTTTAAAAACTTGTTCTTTAACTTTTGGCTTATTAATCTCCAAACTAATTTGATAATTAGACTTGATACAGAACTTTTATTTGTATTTTAATTTTATTCTTATGAACAAAATAGCCTGAAGCACACTGATAAAAATATGTATTGGGAAATGGCAGCAGTCTGGGACTCTTGCTATCTAGGTCATAGCATTGCCTTTGTCATTAACTTCCTAGGTAGTATGCACTATATAACCCTTCTGGCTCTTGGTTTTAATCACTGTAATATGAGAATTGTTGGACTATATATTAGTCAGGTTAGACTATGCCATAGTAATAAAGATCCCCTGTATTTCAAGACTTGAAACAATCGAAATTTATATTTTGCTTATTCTATAAAACCCTCATCGGCCAACTGGGGTCTCTGTTCCCAAGTTATCATCCTCACTCTGGGACACAGGCTAACAGAGAAGCCCCTACCTGAAACATTGGTGGTTGCTGTGGCATAGGGGAAAAGAGCAGATGCCAAAGTATGCATTGACTCTTAAAGCTTCTGCCCAGAAGTGACGCGTGTCACTTCCTTACATATTCTATTCATCAAAGTTAGTCTTATGGCCAAACGTGACTTCAAGTTAGGGATGCCAGATATTGACAAAACTTAAATATGATCTACAGATAACCTACAAAGGCTTTTTAATGTCTAGGAGTGTATGCTTCTCAAGTGCATGGAGGGTAGTTATGTCGAACATTTGCCTTGAGAGCAAACATGTACTCTGTAGCCAAGACTGATGATATTTTTTGGGAGATTTTTATTGAGATGATTGTAGAATCACACGCAGATGTGAGAAATAATAGATCTTGTGGACACTTTGCCTCATTTCTCTAATAGCATTTTGCAAAACTGTAGTGTAGTAATATCACAACCAGGATATCAACACTGATGTCATCCACCTATCTTATTCAGATTTCCCTAGTTTCACTTGTGCTCATTTATATTTGTGTATGTGTGTTTAGTCCTATTCAATTTTATCAGATGTTTAGGTTCATGAATCCTCTACCGCTGTTAAGGTACTGATCAGTTCTAGCATCACAAGGCAACTTTGTGTCACTCTTATGTAATAGCACTCACTTCCCTCCTACTGCTGTTACCCTTATGACTAATGTGTTCTCAATTTCAAAAACTTTTGTCATTTTCAAAAATTCTATTTAAATACAATCATGCAGTATATTATTCTAGGGTATTGGCTTTTTCATTCAGCATAATTTTCTTGAGATTCATCTGTTATTGAATATATCAATATTGTGTTCCTTTTTATTGCTATGTGACATTCATGATATGTATGTCCTCAGTTTGTTTAATAATTGCCTGTTGAAGGACATCTGGGTTGTTTCTAGTTTTTGGCTACTGTGAATAAAGCAGCTATGAACCTTTGTGTAGAGGTTTTTGTATAAAAATAAGTTTTCATTTCTCTGGGATAAATGCCCATGAGTCCAATTGCTGGATAATATGATAACTGCATATTTAGTTTTATCAGAAACTGCCAAAGTGTTTTCCAGAGTGACTATACTATTCTGTATTCCCACCATGTACAATGTGGTATGTATGAATGTATGAATGTATGAATGATCTACCAAATGCCTACCATGGAACCATTATTTTAAGAATCATTTGTTTCTTCAGCTCAGAGCCTAAGATGGTTCTGGTGGACACATCTATGTTTAGACCCAGGTAACTGCATATTTCCAAGAAGTAGGTACTAGAGCCTTTGAAATAACCATTATTTTAGGAATCATTTGAGTTGAATTTTGTAAGAGGTGAATTCTGCAGATTTTTGTGAGAGGTGAAAAGTGCGGATCCTGTTTCAGTCTTCTAGTGAAGACTTTTCACCATTATTTGAAGAATCATTTGTTTCATCAGCTCAGAACCTAAAAAAGTTTTTGGTAGACAGATCCACATTAGACCCAGCTGACTGCATAGTTCCAAGAAGTAGGGACTAGAACCTCTGAAATAACCAATATTTTAAGAATCATTTGTTTGGGGTGATTTTTGTGAGAGGTGAAAAGTGGAGATTGTTGTGAGAGGTGAAACATGCAGACCCTGTTTCAGTCTTCTAGTGGTGCCATTGCACGTAAATAAAGATTGGATTGTTACTTTCAGTTTGGTTTATTGTCCTAACTGAGAACAATCAACACCTGATTGCTTGAATTTTTTTACATTTTACACTATTCCTATTTACATTTAATTTTATAGTTCATTTTGAGTTAAGTTGTGTATAAATATAAGATTTAGGTGAAGGTTCATTTATTTTTTCCTATGATTGTTTCACTGCCCCAGTACCATTGGTTGAAAAGGCTCTTCC
Source organism: Lepilemur ruficaudatus (assembly GCA_963574885.1). Taxonomy (NCBI): domain Eukaryota; kingdom Metazoa; phylum Chordata; class Mammalia; order Primates; family Lepilemuridae; genus Lepilemur; species Lepilemur ruficaudatus. The sequence continues at coordinate 603 of CAUYRT010046357.1, read as the reverse complement.
TGTGTTAAATTGCTTTTGCATCTTTGTGAGAAATTGGTTGAACATATTTGGGTGGGTATATTTCTGGGTTTTCTATTTTGTTCCATTGGTCTGTGTGTACATCCGTCTGCCAATACCACACTGTCTTGATTACTGTAGCTGTATAGTAAATCTTAATATCAGGTAGAGTGATTCCATTCACTTTGTTCTTCTCTGTCAAGATTATTTTAACTATTCTATTGTAAACCTATACCAAATTTTAATAATCCACTCATGAATTGACGGGCACTTGGGTTGTTTCCATGATCTAGCAATAGTGAATTGTGCTGCCATAAACATTTGGGTGCAGATGTCTTTATACTGTTATTTTTTGTGTATATGGTAGTAGGATGCCAGGAAAAAATTTATAAACAGTACAGAAAAATCTTTGGTCTGTAATTTAATTCTCTTTTATATGAAACATACCATGTTTCTAAAGGTTATTGGAGTGTTTTGAGCTACCTTATCATTTTGGAGGAAATTCTAATAAGCAGCCAATTGTCTAGAATTAGTCAATTGATGGAAGGTGAGATAAAAAGAACACAGATAATTTACTAATTGAAAATCTACCCTGAATAATCGACC
>CAUYRT010046352.1:0-15809 GCA_963574885.1 Lepilemur ruficaudatus | reverse complement strand
CCATTCCCCACATCACTGCCTGAGCTCCAGCTCCCCCCAACCCTGTCTGTGGAAAAATTGTCTTCCCTGAAACCCGTCCCTGGTGCTAAAAAGGACTGCTGATAAATGAAATAACAATATATGCTCTCCTATAATTGGCTTTCACTTAGCATAGTGTTTTCAGGGTTCATCCATGTTGTGGCATATGTCAGTACTTCATTCTTTTTTATGGCTGAATAATATTCTTTGGCCATAAAAAAGGGATAACCATATAAAAGGGATAACCACATTTTATATATGCCCACAGTTGATGGGCATTTGACTTGTTTCCACCTATGGCTGTTTTCAGTAATGCTTGTTTGAATATTTGTGTACAAGTTTTTCTGTGGACCTATGTTTTCATTTTTTTAGGGTACATACCTATAATAGTGTAATTAGTAGGTCAAATGGTAACTCAGTTTAACACATTGCCACACTAGAAAAAAATTTTTTTCCCCGGGGCCCTGGTGTTTTATTATGAAAATAGAATAAAAACTTTGAAAACAAAATTATCCTTTCTAATTTAATGAAAAATTTATTTTTTGTTGTTTCCTGTTTGTGAGTTATATGCAACTTGAAAAATAGTTCATCTGGCTCCCAGGGTGAAGAAATGTGTGAATTACATATGCTTCATGAGGCCCCAGGCTCTAAACTAGCATGAGTTAAATACAACTCACATGGCAGTTAATGTGTTAACTTTTTGAGGAGCTGCCAGACTGTCTTTTAAAAATACTGCACTATTTTATATTCCCATCCCTCATACAAGGGTTCTAATTTCTTATCCTCACCAGCACTTGTTATTATCTTGCCTTTTAAAATTACATCTATCCATGCCGGGTGTGGTGTCTCATGCCTGTAATCCTAGCACTCTGGGAGGCCGAGGCAGGAGGATAGCTTGAGCTCAGGAGTTTGAGAGTGGCCTGAGCAAGAGTGACACCCCATCTCTACTAAAAATAGAAAAAAATTAGCCGGTATGGTGGCACACACCTTAGTTCCAGCTCCTTGGGAGGCTAAAGCAGAAGGATTGCTTGAGCCCCGGCATTCAGGGTTGCTGTGATTTAGGCTGATGCCATGGCACTCTAGCCCGGGCAACAGAGTGAGACTCTTGTATCAAAAAAAACCAAAAAAATTAAAATTACATGGTTTTGATTTTGCATTTCTCTGATGAATCTTGGCTGTGAACATCTTTTCATGTGCTTGTCATTTGTATATCATCTTTGGAGAAATACCTATTTAGATCCTTTGCCCCCTATTGGATTGTCTTTTTATTACTGAGTTGTAAGAGTTTTTTATATATTCTAGATAAAAGTCCATTTTCAGATATATGATTTACAAATACATTCTCTCATGCAGTGGGTTGTCGTTTTACTTTGTTGATAGTGTCCTTTGAAGCACAAAAGTTAATATTGATGAAGTTCAATTTATCTCTTTTGTTGCTTGTACTTTTGGTGTCATCTCTGAAAATCTGTTGCCAAATCCAAGGTCATGAAAATTTACCCCTATCTTTTAAGAGTTTTGGTATTTTGACTCTTAAATTCAGGTCTTTGATCTATTTTGAGTTAATTTTTATATATCATATGAGGAAAGGATACAACTTCATTCTAGTGCATGAGGCTATTTGGTCATCCTAGCACCATTTTTGGAAAAGACTGCTTTCCCCCATTGAATGGTCTTGGCAGCCTTTTTGAAAATCATTTGAGGCTGGGCATGGTGGCTCGCTCCTGTAATCCCGGCACTTTGGGAGACTGAGTCGGGGGATTGCTTGAGGCCAGGAGTTTGAGACCAGTGTGGTCAATATAGTGAGATCCCTGTCTCTACCAAAAAAATCAATTGGCCATAGATATGTAGGTTTATTTTTGGACTCTCAATTCTGTTTCATTGATCTATGTGTCTATCCTTACGTCAGTAGTATACTGTGTTCATTACTGTAGCTTTGTAGTGAAGCTGGAAATTGGAAAATGTCAATTTCCTTTGCCCTTTTTCAAAATTATTTTGGGTATCCTGGGTCCCTTGAGTTTCCACATGAATTTTAGGATCAGCCTGTCAGTTTCTACAAAGAAGCCAGCTGGAATTCTGACACAGATGGTGGTGACTCTGTATATCAAGTTGAAGGATATTATTATCTTAACAATGTTAAGTCTCCTGATCCATGAACATAGGGTATCTTTCCATTTATTTAAGTTGTCTCTAACAGTTTCAACTATATTTTGTATTTTATGGAGTATAAGTTTTGCACTTATTAAATATTAACTACATTCCTAAGAATTCTTTTTTCCCCCATAATTTAAAAATTTTTTTTGTAGAGATGGGGTCTTGCTCCTTGGCCTCCCAAAGTGTTGGGATTACAGGTGTGAGCTACCATTCCCAGGCAGAATTTTATTCTTTTTGATGCTATTGTAAATGAAATTGTTTTCTAAATTTGACTTTTGGATTGTTCATTGCTAATGTGTGCAAATGCAGTTGACTTTGTATATTCATCTTGTATCCTGTAACTTTGTTGAACTCATTCCTTTTTTTTTGGTAGATTCCTTAACATTTTCTGTATACAATATCCTGTCATCTGTGAATAGTAACAGTTTTACTGTCTTCCAGTTAAGATGCCCGTTTTTTCATATACCCCCTTTTTAATTATATCTTCATTTGGCCCTATCAGTGATTTTCAGAGTATAACCTGTGAAATCCTGGAGGTCCCAGAGAGCTTGTCAAAGGGTCTTGAAGACATTATTTTTAATTATGTTGACATTGTCATTGATAATGCAGAGGTGTGGGTATAAAAACTGCTGGCCACTTTGCATGAGACAAGGCAGTGGCACTAAGTAGTTATTGTATTCTTCGCTGCCAAACACATGCTCTTCAAAAAATATATATATCATGTCCCTGATAATGCAGTGAAAAGTATTAATTTTATTAAATTTCGGACTTCGTGTACATGTCTTTTAAATATTTTGTTCTGTGAAGTGAAAAGTTCACATAAAGCATTTCTGGTGCATGTTGCAGTAAGATGGTTGCCTTGGAAAAATGGACATGTGATTGAGTTGTGAGGTAGCTGGTTTTTTTGTGAAACATCATTTCTGTTTGAAGGAATGATTAACTCACAAGGTTATTCAGATTTTTGATCTTTTAACAGGCATTTTCTTAAATAAACAAAGCAAGCATGTTACTTGAAGGAAGACTGATAATGTTAGTTGCCAATGATAAATTTTGAGCTTTCAACCAGAAATTAGAATTTTGGAAAACTTGTACCTGGCACTGTGAGCTTGACAGCTGCCCAATAGTTAGATTTTTCTGGTGAGATTGATGGGACTGTTGATGATGTAATTTTTTGATACTGTGTAATGAAATGTGCCAACATTTGAGAGATCTGCATAACTTAATGAACCAGTAATTTCCAAATCACCAATGCATGATGTTACAAAATTATGGGTGGGCAAAAGATCTATTCATAGGATAAGGCAGATCATGGATTTTATTGTAACAGAATACTGATATGATTTCAGTTTTCAAATTGCAACTAATTTAAGAAATTACCACTCACCGACTTTTGGTGTAATATCAAAGAAGAACATATCCAACATTACTTGACAAGGCTATTATAATATTTCTACTTCCAACTTCAGATCTTTTGAGGATGGGTTTTCTTCATATACTTCAACCAGAATCACATATGGCAACAGAAAGAATCCAGAAGCATAACTGTCTATTAAGCCAGACTTAGATTTTCAAAACTATATTAACTATTTTGCTTATCTTACTGATTTTTTTTAGTGGAAAATATTTATCTAATGAATTTATTATTTATAAGTGTTAGTTCATAGTATAGTAAATGTTGGTAGATATAAACCACCTGCATATAACCTCTTTGAAGTCTTAAGTATTTAAGCGTATAATAGGGAGTCTGGAAAACAAAAAGTTTGACAACTGCTGGGCTGCATAATCTTAAAATTTTTTCCTTCTTTACTCAGGGTTTTGTTACTTCAGCCCTTTAAGTGTGGAGATTACCCAAGGTTTAGTCCTTTGCTCTATGTTTTATGAAGAAATGGAAGTAAGGATTCAATCTACTCTCACGACTTCACTTCTCATACAACTTTCAGAGTATATTTCTAGCCTGGACCAATTTTCCAAGCTTCAGTCCTGTATCCTTGTTAGTGCTAGACATTTTGATGTAAGTATCCTGCTTTGTCATCAAATTCAACAAAAGGAAGATCAAATCCTTTATATTCTCATGTTTATTCTCTTTCTTGCTTCTTTTTACCCTGAATCTTGCTTATGTGAATTTCTCATACTTGAATTTATAATATTTTAGTACTTCACTCTTTTCTAGACCTTTGAGTAATGCCTCTGGAACTTTAATGTGTAGATGAATCACCTGGGATCTTAGAAAACATGAAGCTTCTTAGTCTGAGGTTTTGCCTGAGTCTTCATCCTAACAAGCTTCCAGGTGATGCTGATACTGTTGGTCCTTGGAACACACTTTGAGTAGCAAGGCCTTAGAATAATTTGGTTTATTCTGTTCCATGTTTTTGTTGTAGTGTATTTTAATTGTTTTTATTTGTAAGATTATATAAAACGTCATTGTTTTATATAGTTAATTTAGATTTACCCCCATTTACTCTGTTGCTCTTCCTTCTTTTTTGCTTCTCCAGCCTTTAATCTGGGATCATTTTTCTTTTAGCATTTCCTTAGTGTGGTACTGCTGTTGACAATTTTTTCTAGTGTTTGCTTGTTTTCTAAAATGGAGATAAAGTATATTTTCAGACAAGCAAACAATGAAATGGGATATTGGCTTAACAGTTTTCTGGTTACTAATGCCTCTTTCAGCAAGTCATTCCATTGTCCCTGGCTCCTGTTGTTTCTACTGAGAAGTCTGCCATCAGTTTTACTGTTGCTTCTTTGAAGATAACTTTTTTTCTCATCTGCTTAGTTTTAAGATTTTCCCTTTGTTTTTGGTCTTCAGCAGTTTTACCATGATATGTCTACATCTGTTTTTGTATTTTTTGGGGGGATTCATAGTGCTTCATGAATATGTGATTTTAGTTTTTTAAAGTTTGTTTTGGAAGTACTTAGCCATTATTTCTACATGTGTAGTTCCTGCCCCATTCTTTCTTTCCTTACTTATGCCTTTTTATCATCTTCCTTGTTTCTTGTGCTTTCTTCTGTATTTTCCATCTTTTAGTCTTTTGTGTCTCCGTACTTGTGTCTGGATATTTTCTTTGATCCATCTTTCTTTCTCTAATCCTCTCTTAATCTGTGTGTAATCTGATATTAAAGCCGTCTATTGATCTCAGTTTCAGATATCGTATCTTTTAATTCTTAAGCTTTTGATTCTTTTTTTAAGTCTTCAGAACTTTGGTGAAATTCTTCATCTTATCTGTTATCTTGAATGTCTTACTGTAGAGTTAGGTCTGATAACTAATATCCAATCTTGTGTTTTATTGTCTTCTTGTTTTCCCCCTCTATGTTTTTGGTTGTATGGTATGTGGTCTTGTTTTTTGGTATGCCTGGTCATTTTAAAACTTTATTATAGCAAAATTTTAAACTTAAAGAGTCATGTGTAGAAGTGGGAAGGTTTGTGGGCAGTGAACACTTATGTATCCATCACCCAGTCAACATTTACCAACAAATGGGCAATTTTGTTTTATCTGTTCTCTACCTATTCCCTCTCCCTCACTCACTGGATTATTCTGAAGCCAATCCAGGTATTATATGTTATCTGTAAATATTTCAATATAGTTTTCTTGGTTTTTATTTTTTAGAGATAGGGTCTCGCTCTGTTGCCCAGGGTGAGTGTTCAGTGGTGTCAGCACAGCTCACTATAGCCTTGAACTGAAGGCTCAAGTGAGCATCCCGTCTCAGCCTCCTGAGTAGCTAGGACTGCAGGTGTGTGCCACCATTGCCAGGCTAAAATCTGAATTTTTTTTTAGTAGAGACATGGTCTTGCTATGTTGCCCAGGCTGATCTAAAACTACTGGCCTCAAGCAATCCTTCTGCCTTGGCCCCTCAAAGTGCTGAGATTACAGGCATCAATATAATTCTTTAAAAGACAAATACTTTTTTTTTTTTTTTTTGAGACAGAGTCTCACTGTGTTGCCCGGGCTAGAGTAAGTGCTGTGGCGTCAGCCTAGCTCAAAGCAACCTCAAACTCCTAGGCTCAAGCGATCCTTCTGCCTCAGCCTCCCAAGTAGCTGGGACTACAGGCATGTGCCACCATGCCTGGCTAATTTTTTGTATATATGTTTAGAGTTGGCCAATTAATTTCTTTCTATTTTTAGTAGAGGCGAGGTCTTGGTCAGGCTGGGTTTGAACTCCTGACCTGGGGCCATCCACCCACCTCGGCCTCCTATAGTGCTAGGATTACAAGCGTGAGCCACCGCGCTTGGCCGACAAATACTTTTAAATATATAATCACAGTATAATTATCACAAGTAAAAAATTAAGAGTAATTTCTCTTTTTTAACTATTTTTTAAATTTGAATTTTATTTTATTTTTAGAGATGGGGCATTGCTATGTTGCCCAGGCTGGTCTTGAACTTCTGGGCTCAAGCGATCCACCTGCCTCAGCCTCCTGAATACCTGGGACTATAGCATGTGCCACCATACCTGGCTTAGTTTTGATTTGTATAATAAGTTTTGAAATCAGGAAGTGTGAGTCCTGATTTGTCTTTTCCAAAGATTGTTTTGGTTCTTCAGGATCACTTGAGATTCTGTATGAATTTTAGGGTGGATTTTTCTATTTCTGCAAAAAAGTTACTCAGATTTTAATAGGGATTGTTTTCACTCTGTAGATCACTTTGGGTAGTATTGATATTTAACAATATTAAGTCTTTCAATCCATGAACATGGGATTTTCTTTTTGTGATTTTTTTCATTGCTAGAGTATAGAAATGCATCTGATTTTTGTATTTTGTATCCTACAACTTTGTTGAAATCATTTATTCTAATAGTTCTTTTTGTGGAATTGCTAGGTTTTCCTGTGGGTTCATGTGAAGAAAGGTAATTTTACTTCTTTTCTTTCCAGTTTCTTTTTCTTGCCTAATTGCTGTGACTAGAATTTTAAGTGCTGTGTTAATAGAAGTTGCAAAAGTGACCATTTTGTCTTGTTCCTGATCTTAGAGGAAAAGCTTTCTTGCAGTCTTTCAGTATTCACTATGATGTAAGCTGTGCATCTGGCTCTGATAAGATGTTCTTCCCTTAACTTTCTGGTTCTGGGGTGGATGTAATGAATTGATTTGGAAAGTTTGTGTTCAAAATTAATCTGCCCTGGACCTCTGGTGAAGATGAGTGTCTACTACACATATGCTTTTTTCTGAATGTGTGCCCTTTGTGTTTTGTGTTAGAGAAGGATATGATGGTTGTAGCTTGTTTGTGTACTGTGGTCCCTTCTCCTTGCTGAAATCATACAATCCAAGAGCTTATTTTTAGTGGTTACCTCATCTAACTTCCCTACTATATCTTATTCTGTCCAGGTTGCTAAATTTTGTTGTCAGGATCTTCTACCTGTTGGTTGGTAGTGTCTTTGGCATTCAGACCCTCAGGTGTGATCTAGGTCCCAAAAGCTGGGTGCTAATAACTGTTTGTTTGTCATATACCTTTGCCCTGTGCTTTTTCCTTCTTTCCCTGGCCAAGAGAATTTTTTTTCACTCTTCCTGGGCTAGTCTTTACTATCAGAGAGGAATTTTCCAACCTCCTATTTGGGCTACCAGCATTTCTGGAGCTGAGAGACAGGAAAAGTGCCATAAGTCTCAATATTGAGTATATAGTTTGATCAAGTACAAGGCGTTTTTTTTAAAACATAAATTAACTTCATATACAGTTGGTAAATAGAGGAAAGATTTTGGTATAATGGAACATCTTACTGGTTCTTATGGGCTTTCCCCCCTTGCATTAATGTTTACAGTGATCCTGACAAGCTTTCTTGGGGTTAAAGAGAAGACCCCAGATTGCTATAAAAAAACAGTAAAAAAGCTGACAGTCCTCAGAAATGCCTTCTTGGTGTACATTTAATGATTGGTTTGGTGGCTGCAAGGACCCTAATGTTTTCTCCTTTGTAAAGCTATGTGAAGAAAGTGAAAAAGGTGAAAGGCATTAAAATGATGGATTCATGAGAATGGTTATTTTCAATTTTTAATTCTTTGGGAAGCAGTCTTTTAATTAGAACTGAATGTTCTCAAACATCTTCATAGCAAAAAAGGAAGCATGGACCTCGTGGTCTAGAGCTGCAGAGGTTTGATTGACACTGGTTAGGTACAAGTGCCAGTAGAGACTTAACTGTGCTAGCATTTGTTTATTTTAAATCAGATTAGTTATTAATTTTATCAGTGCCCTGGGTGTAAAGTTTCATAGGTTTTGAGTAGTCGGCTTCTAACCTTGTTTTACCATTACCTCATCGTTCATTAGTGTAAAATTTTGCATAACAGGCTTCTCAAGAATGCTTATGTGACATAGTAGGAAATGCCAATTACATAGACATTTGCATATTTTCAGTATGACACTCTTGGCTTTCAGCTGCATGGTTTTCTGAAGACCAGATAGTTGGGGCTCAGCATTTCCAAAGAGAAAAAACATAGTCTTTTGGGAATCGTGTGCGTTTTTTCGTGAACGTGTGTAGGGGAGAGGGAAGAGGGGAGGGGGGAATGGAAGGGAGAGTCTAACTGCTTCTTAATAAGCTTTAATCTTTTTTAGCTGTACCTGTATTTCTGTACTCAGTGCTTTCCAATTCCTGAGCTTTTCTGAGGTTTCATGGGAAAAAATTAGCCTTCTCTTCCCTACTATCAGCCTGTTTTTTTCAGCTTGATTTAGTTTACTAAGTCTGGTGTAATTTTCTCCCAAAATTTACTTGTCTTTGCCCTTACGGATTTATGTTTTATTTTCTCCTGTCATTTTAGTGAGGTTTTGGAAGAGAGTGGAGGCAAAAGGGTATGTTGATTTTTGGTATATTTAACTGGAAAAATTTAGTTATGAAATAGGTCAGACCTATAGAAAAACCCGAAGATACCTGTGTATCTGCCACATTTAATAGAATAAGATTTTATTTTGGCTTTTTAAAAAGAAATAATAATTGACTGATGTAGCTAAAAATGCATCGTCTTTTCTCTTCCTCCTTTCCCCCAGATGTAACCATTCTTTTCATGTTGGTTTGTATCATCACAGTGTATTTGTACTATAATTGTATGTGAGTCCACAGCAAACACATATGGGGGTGTGTGTATGTGTAAAAAGTTAAATGATCTCATAGTGTGTATCCTTTGGCAACTTGCCATTTTTATTCATTTCGAATTTATGCATTAGATATTTTGATACATAGAGATTCAGTTTATTAACCTAATTATTCATTTATTTTCTAATGGACAGTATTTTTCAGTTCACTCATCTCAGTCTGGGTTCTTTATCACTCTACTAAAAGTAGTCTTTTCTTGTTTTTTTAAAAATATGTCCCCTTCCTCCAGTTAAATTTTTGATTTACATTATATTCGTACAAGCTACCCAGGAATAAGGGTTACAAATGGTTTGTTATTTTAATCTTTTCTCTCTTTCTCTTTCTCCCTCCCTCCATCTCTCCTCCCTCCTTCTCTCCTCCCCTACCCTCCCCTGCCACTTTCTTTAATTTCCTCTTTCTTTCTTCCCTTTTTTGGATACAGGGTCTCTCTCTGTTTCCCAGGCTGGAGTGCCATAGTGCAATCATAACTCACTACAGTATTTGAACTCCTGGGCTCAAGCAATCCTCCCACCTCAGCCTCTGGAGTAGCTGGGACTGTAGGTGTACACCACCACGCCCGGCTATTTTTCTTTACCTTTTTTAGAGAGAGAGTCTCAGTATGTTGTCCAGGGTGTTTTTGAACTCCTGGCCTCAAGTGACCCTCCTTCCTCAGTCTCCCGAGTTGCTGGGATTATAAGGGTGAACCACTGTGCTCAGCCTTAAACTTTTAATGTCAGACCCCAAGTAGGTATAGTACAAATTTTGTTCATAAAAAATAACTTTTGGATAATATACTCTATTCCTTTTGTATTTTGTTTTAGTTTTTATTAAATAATGTGTATTTAAAAAGTCAAATGGTTTTATAAGGCTTCTAACCAAAACAGCAGTCTCTTGCTATTGCCCTGCCTTTCTTTCTTAGATGTAATCACTTTCTATTTTATCTGATTTTCCCCTCAGCTTTTCACCTGCCTGTATCTAAATAGTAAGATTATATTGTTATTTCTTGATACACATTTTCAATTGTCAACTTCTAGGAAAGGTCTTTTGGTCTCTTGAATTTCTCCTGTGGAAGAAAATTAGCTCTTTTAGCCTTGCCACACCCTTCTAATTTTTTTTTTGAATCGGTATTGTGTATATGTTAGGACAGTGTAAACATTGTTACCTCCTGAGCCAGGTAGTATACTGTAATTACACATTCCCTGACTTATACAGTTTTTTCATTCCTATAATTAGTAGTTGCCGTGGTTATTATGTGTGTGTATGTTTATTTTCCATCTGCATCTAATTCTTCTGTAGGCTTGAAGTATTTAAAATTCTTTAACATAAAAGAGTAAAAACTGTTTTTGTTTAAATCAAATGTAAACTACATGTTCAGTCCCCCCACCTTGGAACTGTCTTACTTAGAGCTCTTTATTCTCTAGCTTCTATCTCAACTAGTGTTCTTAGGGTCTATACATAGTAATCATCCAAGGATTTCTCTTCACATCATCCTGGGGTTTTTCTTTAAACATTGACTTCTTTACCTAGAATGCTTTAATCTCTTTTTCTCTTTTTTAATGCATAATTTCTTAACATTTCAGTCTTCGCTTAAAAATCCCCCCCTCTCTGCCTGGTCTAGCATGGTGGTGTATACCTGTAGTCCCAGCTATTTGGGAGGCTAACACAGGAGGATCACTTGAGCTCAGGAGTTTGAGGCTATAGTGTGCCATGGTCTTATTGTGAACCACCATTATACCTCAGCCTGGGGAACATAGTGAAACCCTGTATCTTAAAAACAAAAAATTTACCCCCTCAGAAAAGTCTTCCTGACTCACCATTCTAAGGTGAGTTATCCTATATTATTTGCTTTATGACACCCTATTTGGTTTCTTCTTGGCACTTACCACAATATATATGCATATTTTTGTCTACTCATTTGTCTCTTTTTGTCCTTGCTCTTCGTCACTAGACTAAGTTCCATGACGTGGGGACTGTTGTTATTTCATTCACCACTAAATATCTAGTACCTAACACATAAAATGTTCAACAATGAATACATAAATTATGACTTCTAGACTTACTGAAGTTAAATGCCGTGGATTATCTTTCTTATTGGCCTTTATTTGTCTAGCATGGAGTTGTGCAAACTGTGGCTCATGGGCCAAATCGGACCAGCTTCTTGTTTTTTAACTTGGTCATGTTCATTTGTTTACATATTATCTATGACTGCTTTCATGGTATAAGAGCAGAATTGCATTGTTGTGACAGAGAACATGTATAGCCTTCAAAACCTAAAATACTTACTTTTCTTTACAGAAAAATTTGCCGAGCCGACTTCCAATCTTGTATAATCAAGCATTTTATATTAGAAAACTTAGCCAAACTGTGTATTTCTTTATATAGTTCGTCTTCTCAATTTAACTTTAGATTTCTTACATACTGATACATATTGTATATAAAATGTCAATGTATTAGTCAGGGTTCAGGACATTGAAGAGAAAATTTAATCAAAAGAAATAATTGCACAGATCTTGAGTGTTTGAAGAGGGAACCTGGAGGAAACCCAGAGATGATGATAACTGCAGAAAGAAACCAGTCTTCCCTAAGGCTGAGAAAACAAAGGAAAAGAGGGTTGTCAGAATCTAATAACTTTAAGGAAGGCACTACAAAGGAAGGTATGACTTCAAGGAAGATCCACTGTCTGGCTACTAGGGCTGGTATCTTTGAGAGAAGTACCATGAAACTAGTTCTTAGAATGTTTATCTGAAGGCTGGAATCATTGCTGCTTCAGGGTGATGCTTTCAGATACAGCAAGCTGACAAGGCCTTGGTCTCTCCTCCTCCCTTCTAGTCCTCTTCTAGTGCCCTATAGGCATTGGAGGAAGATGATCTTAACAGGAAGCCAGCTGGAAATGAAAAATGTAGCTTGTAGGGTCCCAGCCCCAGCATCACAAAGCATAGAACAGAAGGGTGGATTTGAAGTTGAGAGATAATACCAGAATGACTGGCAAAGTGCCTCCCTCCCAGTTATATCTGTCAAAAATCTATTCTTAAGCTCAAATTAGTCATTAATTAAATAAACTAAGGCTTATTTTCTTTGGTGAAAGCAAAAGAGTAATTATCTGAAATGTTTGCATTTGTAAGTCTATGCTTTAGTTTGAAGGATTGGCTCTAATATTAGTTTAGCATTATTTATTCATAATTCTAAAAATTCTTTTTTCTACTTTATTTCAGTATCAGATGTAGAAGGTGGTGATGGACTACAGCTCAGAAAGGAACATACTCTCAAAATATTTGCTTATATCAATTCCTGGACACAGAGGTATGTATCTAGGTATTTTGAAGACTAATTTTGTGAGTTGTATTTTGAATTGCCATTCTTTGTCATGAAATTTTCCTTTTAGGATGTTGGATTGGATACCTTTAGTTATTAAGTGACAGTTTGTCAGTATTTATTAAATCTTCTTACCTTCTCCTTACTCATGAAGTCGATTATGATTCTGTTTTTAAAACAGAATAAAAATCGATTCCTTCCTTTCACATTTTCCTTCATTATGGGAATGACTGAAATTCTGAAAAAATTATTTTGAGAGATTAAAGAATTTTTATGGCATAGCTGGAGGCTTATAACAGACTTAATCATTAAAAAAAAAGAATATTGTGCTAGGGGACTCTTTGAAGCCACTTGCTGTTTGTTACTTTTCTATAATAATTATGTTTATTAGACTGATTTCTACATAATACATATATTGAAAATATAGAGAATAAAACTCTAGCAGACATCATTGTTAATCATTGTTAATCTTAATATAATCAAAGTGTATAACAAGGATTTGCATATTGCTATTCCTCAATGTGATTTTAACTGGTCATGGCTAATCCTTTTTCCCCCTTAAATAAACCAATGAAAATAATAATTTTTTAAATTTGTGTACCTATCCAATTTAAACTTCTTAGTCCTTCTAAAATTTTTATGGATGAGAATGTTTGAAACATTGTGTGCAGTGATTAATGAACATGTTAAGTGCAGCGTTATGTAAATGAATGTTCTGAGGTACACAGTCTAGCTGATTGTATTCTGTTTAGCAGAATAGTTTAATTTCAAATAGTATCCCTTTTTATTTTTTCCTTTTCTCTTTCAATAAAATTGGTAGATTCTTTTGTTCCAACAGAATTGGTAGGTTTTTATTGAAAACTTGTGTGTCATCATTATTGGCATTTCTTTTCTGAGTTTCAACTAGCTAAATTGTTTTTTATTAAGCTTAGCAGTGGTGGTTATTTCTTTCATTATGGGTGGAATAGAATGAACATAATGCTAATATGTTTATGATTTAAAATTAACGTAGTCTAAAGTGATTTGCTGAGAAATGTTGCATCTGAGTCATAAATTTGAATTTATTATAACTATAACTATGTGGCAACATGTTATACTAGGAAAAAAGACACGCTTCTAATTTCAGGATCTGTGGGTGTGACACTGAATATAATGAAATCCAGAGAAATAAAATCATTTTCCTGAAGTCTCACTATTGGTTATTGGTAGAGTTGGGGTAGGAGTTATATTTTCCCATTCCTAGTCCACTTTTATTCTAGATGCTTATTCTTTTTTTTTTTTTTTTAGACAGAGTCACACTCTGTTGCCCTGGCTAGAGTGCCATGGCGTCAGCCTAGCGCACAGCAACCACAAAATCCTGGACTCAAGCGATCCTTCTGCCTTAGCCTCCCGAGTAGCTGGGACTAAAGGCATGCGCCACCATGACTGGCTAATTTTTTCTATATATTTTTAGTTGGCCAATTAATTTCTTTCTATTTTTAGTAGAGATGGGGTCTCGCTTTTGCTCAGGCTGGTTTTGAACTCCTGACCTTGAGCGATCCTCCTGCCTCAGCCTCCCTGAGTGCTAGGATTACAGGCATGAGCCACCGTGCCTGGCCTAGGTGCTTATTCTTAATCCTTATAATAAGAAGTTTTAAACTGGAGTCAGTGAATGAGAATGAAATTATAAAGGAAGTTTTGTTATGTACAGTTTTAGGCAGTTATTCATTGGTTTCATCAGAATATGAAACTGTTAAGAGCCTCTGCTTTACCTCATGCTGCTCAAGAGTATAGTGATTAAGAGTAGGGCCTTGCATGGTGGTACATCCCTGTAGTCCCAGCTACTCGGGAGGCTGAAGCAGAAGGATTACTTGAGCCCAGGAGTTTGAGGTTGCTGTGAGCTAGGCTGACACTAGGGCACTCTAGCCGGGCAACAGATTGAGACTCTGTCTCAAAAAAAAAAAAAAAAAAAAAAAAAGAGTAGGACCTTGGAGCCAAATAGATAGACGTGGATTCCAGTCCTGCTTTATCACCTGTGAACTGGATGTTAACTTGTACATGCTCTCACTTCCTCATTTGTGAAAATAGAATGATAAAGCTACTAATATCTTCATGAGATTGTGAGGAAACTAAGTATTTAGCACAATATTTGGTAAAAGAGCTTAGTAAACACTTATTTTAATTTAAGTTGTTAAAATTTATTTTGGAAAGTGAAATATAAATTGAGGGGTGGACAAGCTAAAATAAAGCATGAAAGGCCAAACTGGAAAACACAGTTTGTAACATTTATAATTCTGTTCACATGTCAATAAGTATGAACAGCTTTTAGCTGGTAGTAATAAAAGTAGAATGCTATACTTCTAATTGTTAATGTTGATGAAAGAGAGAAGTGAAAATAAAATATTTAGTTGGGTCATGGTGCTTTGTAGTAACAGTCTTTGCCTATTTTCTCCTCTCCCCCCAACCCCTAAATTATTAAACATCAGAAAATATTGTTGCCTAGATTAAGATTGTGGTTCTTACAGAGGATAAATTGGTATTAATAAAACACAGTTAATCTGCAAAAGGAATTCTTAACTTGGGGCCCATGACCACAGGAGCCCATAAATGATCCTTAGAGAGCTAATGAACCCGTAACATTTCACACAAAATGTTATTTATGTTTCCTGGAAGAAAAGTGTTAATAACTTTCATAAGATTATCAGTGGAGGATTACCAATGGTTAAGAATTGTTTTTTGGGCTGGTGGCTCAGGCCTATAATCCCAGCACTTTGGAAGGCTGAGGTGGGAGAATGGCTTGAGACCAGGAGTTTCCAGGGTGCAATGAGCTGTGATTACACCACTGCAGTCTAGCCTGGGCAACAGTTTGAGACCCTGACTCTTTAAAAAAGAAAAAACCAAAAAACTGGTGTACTGACTGGAATGTAGGTAAAGGAGAAAGTTCACTTAAAAAGTAGTATGTTGGCCGGGCTTGGTGGCTCACGCCTGTAATCCCAGCACTCTGGGAGGCCGAGGCGGGCGGATCGTTCAAGGTCAGGAGTTCAAAACCAGCCTGAGCAAGAGTGAGACCCCATCTCTACCAAAAATAGAAAGAAATCAATTGGCCAACTAAAAATATATAGAAAAAAAATGAGCCAGGCATGGTGGCGCATGCCTGTAGTCCTACCTACTCGGGAGGCTGAGGCAGAAGGATTGCTTGAGCCCAGAAGTTTGAGGTTGCTGTGAGCTAGGCTGATGTCACAGCACTCTAGCCCGGGCAACAGAAATGAGACTGTCTCACATACACACAAAAAAAATAGCATGTTGA